>PVIW01008093.1:0-64469 GCA_004026585.1 Noctilio leporinus | reverse complement strand
CCTTTGCAACAACATGGATGGAACTGGAGAATATTATGCTTAGTGAAATAAGCCAGTCAGTGAAGGACAGGTATCATATATTCTCACCCATTACGGGACAATAATGAGCAAAACTAACAACAAGCAAAACAGAACCAAGTGTATGAATACAAGGAATAGGCCTGCAGTGGTCAGGAGGAAAGGGGTAGGGGGGAGGGGGGAGGCAGAGGCAAAGAAGGGGAGCTGCTTAGACAAGAACCTAGTATAAAGGAACCATGGACATGGACAACAGGTGGGATTGACTTTGGGGTGAAAGGGTGGGTGGGGAGGGTGACAGAGGGGAGAAAAAAAGGGATGGATGGAATACAACAACAATAAAATTAAAAGAAAGAAAAAAAAAAAAAATGGGCAAAGGACCTGAACTGACAACTCACCGAGAAAGACATACAAAAGGCCCAAAGGCATATGAAAAAATGCTCAACATCACTAGCCATCAGAGGGATGCAAATTAAAACCACAATAAGATACCACCTCACATCTGTCAGAGTGGCAATCATCAACAATTCCACAAACAAGTGTTGGTGAAGATGTGGGGGAAACTGAACCCTGGTGCACTGTTGGTGGGAATGCAGCCTGGTGTAGCCACTATGGAAAACAGTATGGATTTTCCTTTAAAAGGTAAAAATGGAACTGCCTTTTGATCCAGCAATTCCACTACTAGGACTATACTCAAAGAACCCTGAAACACCAATTCATAAGAACCTATGTACCCCTATGTTCATAGCAGTGCTATTTACAATGGCCAAGTGCTGGAAACAGCCTAAGTGCCCATCAATGGATGATTCAATCAGACCTTTGGTACATTTACACAATGGAATACTACACAGCAGAAAGAAAGAAGGGATTGACCTTGGGGGGAATGGGTGGGTGAGGAGGGGGACAGAGGGGAGTAAAAACGGGATGGATGTAATACAACAATAAAATTTTAAAAAAAGAAAGAAAGAAGGAACTCCTACCCTTTGCAACAACATGGATGGAACTGGAGAGTATTATGCTTAGTGAAATAAGCCAGTCAGTGAAAGACAAATACCATATGATCTCACCCATTATAGGACGATCATGAACAAAATAAACAAACAAGCAAAACAGAACCAGATACATGAATACCATGAATAGGCCTACCGTGGGCAGAGGAGCGTGAGAGTGGGGAAGAGGAGGCAGAGAAGGGGAGCAGTTTAGTCAAGGAATTAGCATGGAAGAATCATGGACATGGACAAGTGGGATTGACTTTGGGGGTAGTGGGTGGGTGGGGAAGGGGGCAGAGGCAAGGAAAAATGGGATGGATGTAATAAAACAATAAAATTAAATTTAAAAATTAAATAACATAAAATGTACATATATTGGCTGATAGTAAATATTATTTCCTCCCCCGCTATAAGAAAACATGTACATTTGCATATTGAAGTTACTCAATGTCTGGTTTTAAATTCAAATAACAAAATATTTTTGGACCATCCATTACATGGCAGGTGCTCTTCTAGATTCTGGGTATTAGCTCAGAATAAAAGAGACAAAACTCTTTACCTCAAAAGGCTTATATTCTAGTTGGTAGAGATAGACCTTAAAAAACAAAGAGGCATGTGAACATGTCAGATGTTGATAAGTGATATGAAAATAGATTTTAATAGTAACAAGGGAATAGGTAATGTGGGGTAGGGAGGGAATATTGAAATTTTAAGTGTGGTGCTCAAGTTGGAAAGATCTAAATAGAGATCTGGGGGAAGATCATTCCAGGCAAAGAAGACAGCTAGTGCAAAGACTGTCAGGTGGGAATGTGCTTAGTGTGTTCAGAGAACAACAAGGAAGCCAGGAGAATAGTAATAGAATTTCAGAGAGGTAAGCAGTTAAGTAAGTCATGTAGGACTTTCTGGGTCATTGTAAGGAGTTAGGCTCTTACTTTGAGTCAAATGAAAAACCAGTTTTGGGTTTTCAAGCACAGGAGTGACATGGTCTTATATGCTTCCTAAAATTCACTCAGCATCTTTGTTGAGATAGACAGCAAGGGGAGAAAGGACACAAGTAGAAATCCAACCAAAATTTTATGGTGGCCTAGACTAGAGTAGTAACAATAGAGATGGAGTTAAGTAGACTGGTTATGACATATTTACCCAAGTCAAATGATGGTAAGTGCTTGGGAGGCTACTAAATTAGCATAAGAGGTAAAGATTATTGTGGTCTGGAAAGGGTTCCCAGGAAGTTTAATGCTCACAGCACAAACACATTGCAGGAAAGGAGCACAACATTATAAAAACAGATAGAAATTCTATTTGGGGCAGGCATCCTTGTAGGGTATTGTGATCATCTAGGTTGGTTTTGCTCAACCCTACCAGTGCACTGGACCTCCTAGAGAGACTTTTAAAATGAAACAAAACAAAAACAAGAAACATCAGTTCCCTAAGCCCCATTCCAAATTGATTAAATCTTAATTTCTGAGTGTCAGGAGCTGAGTCTCAGTATTTTTACAATTCCCCAGGTAATCTTTAAAAACATTCAAAGTTGATAACCACTGACCTAGATGCAAGTCCTACTCCACATCTCAACTTTAGAGAGCTCCAGATGGGTTCCACTTCCAGGACTACTAGTGGGTTAGTCATCTTGATCATGATACATACCCTCAGAATGCTGCCACAAATCAGGGACTTGCTAATCACTCCAAAACTGCTACTCCCCCTTTTCCCAGTTTCTTCCATTCCAGTGAAACATATTTTCTCATAGCCATCCAATGCCAACCCTAAATTGAGCTGCCAAGTTAATCTCTCCTGCTGCTCCACCCTATATGATATATCAAGGATGTTTCCTCTAGGAAGCTCTGATTCCTTAATGCATAGCCAAAGAATGTTCTGCCTGCCCATCTACAAACATTCACACTTAGAGCTTAAAATATACTTCAGAAGTGCTATACTAGTATGAAATAGCTCCTAACATGAGGGAAGCTTTAAAAAAATATATCCAAGTTCAGGTCTGCAAATTATTTAATCAGAATGTAAGGTGGCGAGGCCCAGGGATCAACATTTTTGAAAGCTCCCTGACTTTTTCTAATGTGCAGCCATAGTTGGGAATCACACTCTAACTTATATGCTTTTAATATCAGTCTTCTAATCTCTAACTTTACACCTCATAATTGTGTTTTTAAATCTGTTTTCTAGAGTTTACCTAGGCATCAAAATGAAAATCTCTTATTCTAAGAAATAATAACTTTAGTAACACTAACAGTGATAATAACAAGAATTGGGCAGTGGAGCAACTACCTGGGTACAGACAATGGAAGTATATTTTCTGTAGAGAATTTTAAAACAATAATAAAACTGATAAAAAGCCAGTTTACTTTTTATTATTACCATGTACCATCATTTCTAATCAATGCTAGTGATAAGATCTCCCAAGGCTTATGGTTCCCACTGCCTTCTCCTTTTAGCATGCCTCTGCTAAAAAATAATCACTTTCATAACCAAGTAGGCAAAACGCAATTGCTACCAGTTGGTTTCAATTGTAATTTTACAATGGAAAGAACATAATCTTCCAGAGTTGTTAAAGCAATTTAGAGAGAGAAGACATTCTTTACTAGTTTTGCATTATAAGCTCCCCACTTTTTTTACAAGAGAATAGTGATGTTTCAGTAAGAGCACATGATAGATGGTTAAATGTAATATAGATACACCCTGTTTGGCATAATTAATATGATTAACTGGCATACAACAACCATCCCCACCTCCTTCTAGTGCTCCTGCCTGTAATACAGTTACCAGAAGACTAAAAACTCCAGGATTCTGAATGAAAATTAAGAAAATTTGTGTGAGGTAGGGACTTCTTCACTTCCAATGTGCTAGCTTAGAGAGCTACATGCAATTTATCAAGCCAATCAAGAATAGATGCCCTACTGGTGATTGGCAGCTTCATTATGACAGCAAGCCCAATCATGCATCACATTTCATGCAGAGGTTTTTGGTGAAACACAAATCACCCAGGTTATCCTGCCCCCTCTCCCCACCTCCCCGCCCAGATTTGCTGCCTGTGTCATCTGGCTTTTCCCTAAACTAAAATCACCATTGAAAGAAAAGAGATTTCAGACCATCGATGAGATTCAGGAAAATATGAAGGGCAGCTGAGAGCCATTGGGAGAACTGTGTGAGGTCCTAAGGTGCTTCTCTGAAGAGGATAGAGATTCCATTGTCCTGTGTACAAGGTTTTTTATATCTTGTATATTCTTCAGTAAAGGTCTCCACTTTTCATTAAAAAAAAAAAAAAAAGAGTAGATGCCCTAGTAATACCCCTGTACTTTGGACTAGAAACCTAGAGAATTATACACTAAGATTCAGGATGAATTACAAGTAAATATCTATCACACAAATTGCAGCTCAGCTCTGAATCATTTTGGTGATTTAGAAAATCTCAATTCTAATATTGGATTAAGCTATATCATTAAGCATAACATTCTCTGCTACTTATTATAGTAAGCATGTTCACCTTGCATCTGGTGGTTAAGTGCTACCACTTGGTACCTGCTACTCTTCAACACCATCATTCCCATTGAAATAATGAAGCCCATTTCAATGATGGATTTCCAACCTTCATTGCCAAACCATAGAGGACAGCTAATACAGTGGTTATTTTAAACCCCTTTTTTGAGTGAAATGAAACAGATTCAGAAAAGTGCATGAATGCAGATGCAGAACTCCTAACAAAATGGTCACAGTCAAACCCAACAATGTATAGAAATGACAATATATCATATCCAATTTTAATTTATCCCAACTATACAAGAATGATTTAACATTTAAAATCCATAAATGTACCATACTATATTATGTAATTGATACCAAAAAACACATGATTATAAAAAATGAACAGCATCTATAAAATAACCCTAACCTTACCATTACCTGAAATGAGCAAATATTGGAAGCATTTTCTTTAAAATCAGTAATGAGACAAGGAAACCTATTATTGCTACTTTTATTCAATATTGTATTTGAAATGTTATCCACTGTAATAAGATAGTAAGAGTTATAAAGATAGGAAATGAAGAAATAAAATTGTGATTATTTGTTGATATGATAATTTCTTTAGAAAAGAAAACAAATAATATGTCTTCCCATCATTAGAAATAACAGAAGGGTTTGGCAAAATGGCTTCATATATATACAAGAGTAGTTTGCATGTCTAGTCACCAGTGGCAAACTTAAAAAGCTATTTAAAGAAAGAACAAAATTTGCAATGGTATTAGAAATATCAAGTATCTGGGAATAAATTTAATAAAAGATTCACAAAATACCTACAGTGAAATTTATAGTGTTAAGATACATTTTTAAATTTTCTAAATAGATTAAATATGCTTTATTATTGGATAGGAAGACAGTATCTTAAAAGATACTTATTTTCCCATTTATTTATTTTTATTTTTACTTCCCTTGTCTTTGAAGTCAAATATATAAAATCCTCTCTGACACCAAGGTACATAAGCTTAGTACCTATGTTTCCTTCTATATGATTTATTGTTTTAGGTCTTATATTTAGTTCTTTGGTCCATTTTGAGTTAATTTTTGTGTATGGTATCAAATAGCAGTCTAGTTTCATTCTTTTGCATATGGCTTTCTAATTTTTCCAACATCATTTATTGAGAAAACTTTCTTTTCTCCACTGTACATTTTTGGCCCCTTTTTCAAAAATTAATTGCCCATATACATGTGGGTTTATTTTTGAGTTCTGAATTACTTTCCATTGGTATGTGTGTTTGTTCTTTTGCCAATACCATACTGTTTTGATTATTATAGCTCTGAGTGTAATTTGAAGTCAGGAAGTGTGCTATAACTCCAACTTTGTCCCCCACCCAGTACTGCTTTGGCTATTTGGAGTATTTTATGGGTCTATACAAATTTGATAAATTTTTGTTATATATTTTGGGTTTTTTTTTAGTTCCCTTTTTTAAAGATCTTCATTATTTTCAGAGAGAAAGGCAAGGAAGAAGGAAGAAAAGGAGAGAAACATCAATGTATGGTTGTTTTTCACCTGCCTCCAGCTAAGGACCTAGCTGAAGACCTGGCTTGCAATCTGGTTATGTACCCTGACTGGGGAATCGAACCAGTGACCTTTAGATTCACAGGCTGATGCCAACCCACTGAGCCACACCAGCCATGGCTATTATATATTTTTGAAAAATGCCCTTGGGGTTTTCATTAAATCCATACACTTTTTTAAGGCAATATAGCCATTTTAACTACTTTGATTCTTTCAATCCATGAACACTAAATAGCTTCCATTTCTCTGAGTTTTCTTCAACATTTTTCAACAATGTCTTTTAGTTTTCAGTGTATATGCCCTTCACATCCTTTGTTAAGTTTATTTCCAGGTATTTTATTATTTTTGTTGCAATTGCATAAACAACAAAGAAACAAACACAAAAGACAAACACATGGACGCAGAAAACTGCATGGTTGTTACCAGAGGGAAAAGGGAATGGGGGTAGGTTGAAGAGGATAAAGGGAGTCAAATATATGGTGATGGAAGAGGACAAGACTTTGAGTGGTAAGAATACAATGCAAGCCCTGGCTGGTGGCATAGTGGATAAGGCACCAACCTGCAAACCTGGAAGTTTGCTGGGGAGATTCCCAGCCAGGGCACAAAACCAGGTAGCAAGCCAGGTCTTCAGCCAGGTCCTTAGCAGGAGGCAGGGAAAAGATAACCATACACTAATGACCCTCTCCCTCTCTCCCTTTGCCTCTCTTTTAAATTAATAAATAAGATCTTTTAAAAAATAAAGATAATACAATATACAGATGAAGTACTATAGAGTTGTACATCTAAAATGTATATACTGTTATTAAGCAATGTCACCCCAATAAGTTAAAAAATAACACCAGGCACTGGCTGGTGGCAGGGTTCACAGGTTCGATTCCCACCCAAGGCACATAATCAGGTTGCAAGCCAGGTCTCCAGCCAGGTCTGTAGCTGGAGGCAGGTGAAAGGCAACCATACATTGATGTCTATCTTCCTCTCTGCCTCTCTCCCATGACCCTCCTCAGAAAATAGTAAAATCTTTTAAAAAATAACACCAAGATAGGCATAGCATTAGATTCATATTTATTTTTATTAAGTAAAATGTCCTATGAAGTATAATGTGTATACAAAAGTCAAAAACAAAACGTGCACTGGTAGGCTAACAAAAAATAAATATAAAACAAGAAAAATAACAAAAAATATATTGGTTTTTCCAAGTTTATCTAGAAATAAACACAAAGTAATATCAACCTACATTTCAACAGTGTCTTCATGTGACTTGATGATTATAAAATTTGTATGGAAGATAAAAGGGTCTATAATAGCCAGAACATACTGAAGATGAAGAGTAGGTTTGGGGCATTTGTCTCACCACATATCAAACATTATTATAAAGCTATACTAATTAAGTGGTATAAGAGCAGAGGTAGATAAAATGAATAACAACATAGAAAATACCAGAAACAGACCCACCCATGAAATTTTCAGTGTACCTACTTAGTAGAAAAAGGGGAACTGATCAATAAATGCTAGGAAAAATGCTACCATATGGAAAACTATCAAATTAACTCCTGCCTCATACCACATCCAGAAAATAGTTTCAGATGAATTAAGGATCTAAAAGTCAAAAATAAAACTATTATTTTTTATATGACTTCAGTAAAATTGCAGGATATGGAATCAATATACAGAAATCTGTTGAGTTTCTATACTACACTAACAAATAATCAAAAGAAGAAATTTTGAAACAATCCCATTCACAATCACATAAAAAAGTATAAATACCTAGGAATAAATTTAACCAAACAGGTGAAAGACCAATACTCTGAAAACTGTAAGACATTGAAGAAAGAAATTGAAAAAGATACAAATAAGTAGAAGGATATACCTTTGTCATGGACTGGAAAGATTAATATTGTTAAATGTCCTTACTACCTAAAACAATATACAGAGTCAATGAAATCCCTATTAAAATATCAACAGCATTCTTCTCAGAATTAGAACAACTAATTTTAAAATTTATATTGTACCACAAAAGACCCTGAATAGGCAAAAAAAAATCTGGAGAAAAAACACAGTAGGAGGCAACACATGCCCTGATATTTAACTATACTACAAAGGTACTGTAATCAAAGCAGTATGGCACTGGCATAAAGAACAGATAACTAGATCAACAGAATAGAATAGATAGCCTAGAAATAAATACTCATTATATGGTCAATTAATCTACAACAAGGATACAAGAATATACAATGGGACAAAGATCATCTCTTCAATAAGTGTTGTTGGCAAAGTTGTACAAATATATGCAAAATATAAAAAGGGACCACTGTCTTACACCATATACAAAAAGAAAGTCAAAATGGATTCAAAACTTAAGTGTTAGGTCCGAAACCATAAAACTCCTAGAAGAAAACAGAGAGAGTAAACTCTTTGACATTGCTCTTACCAATATTTTTGGATATATCTTCTTGAGCAGGGGAAACCAAAGGAAAAAAATAAACAAATGGGACTACATCAAGCTGAAAAGACTTTGCAGAGTGAGGAAAATCATAAACAAAATGAAAACAACCTACTGAATGAAAGAAGGCTGGCTAAAATGTGTTTTTTTTTTTTTGTTTTTTGTTTTTTGTTTTTTCCTGTAAAATGGCTCTAGTAGCACTTAGTTGTCTTTAATTTCATTCAAAACAATTATTAGATTGTATTGTGACAGTTCCCATATAAGAATGCATCTTTAAAAAACCACAAAACTGGTGAATGTTTGTGTGGTCATTTTAATATTGAAGATGGAAAAAATATGCAACATTTTTGGCACAAAATGCTTTATTATTTCAACAAATGTAAAAATGCAACTGACACAAAAGATTTGTTCAGTGTATGAAGAAGGTATGGTTTACAAAATTTGATGCTGGAGATTTTCACTGGTTGACATTTCATGATAGGGTAGACAAGCTAAAAATGATAGTGATAAAATCAAACAATTTGAGACATTAAATGTGAACAATCAATGTTATAACATGTGGGAGATAGCCAACATACTCAAAATATCTAAATCAATAAAGTTATTGGCAACAATGAAAAAGATGTATATTTTATTTTATGGGAAAAACTAAGGTTGCAAGTCAGGTCTCCAGCCAGGTCCGTGACTAGAGGCAGGTGAAAGGCAACCATACATTGATATCTCTCTTCCTTTCTTCCTCTCTTCTTTCCCCTCTAAGAATAATAAACAAAATCTTTAAAAAAAACTAAATGAACTTTGTGGCCAACTCAATATATCCAAAATACATAAACAATACACACAACTGAATACCAAAAAAAAAAAAAAAAAAAAACAAACACACACACACACACACACACACACACATACATACACACACAATCCAACTTTTTAAATGAGTGAGGGACCTGAATAACCATTTCTCCCAAGAGGACCTAAAGATGACCAAAACACTTATGAAAAGATGCTCAACATCACAAGTCATCATGGAAATACAAATTAAAACCTCAGTAATATATCACTCACACCTGTCAGAAAGACTATCACCAATAAATCAATAAATAACAAGGAGATCAAAGATGGTGACAGAGTACAGAGCAGTGCTGATGGCGTTCTAAAGTGCCAAAGCAGCTGGAGTATAGGGTAAGGACCACAAGATGTCCGCAGGTCCCAAAGAATTGGAACGGTAAGCATCTGGACTCGGGGGAACACAGCCCAGAGTCAGCAGAGACCTACAGGAGAGCAGGAAGAGCTCAAAAACAGGGTATGAGAAAGGAAAGGAGGAGAGTCTCACAATCAGCCAATTGGAAGGAAAGGAACAACATACACAACCAATCCAGAATACAACCAGACAGCCCAAATAAAGGACATAACTAGAGCAACAAGTGGAGAAAATCCAGGAGACTGCAAGACTGAATTCCACAAATCGAACACAGAAGGGTGCTCAACAAAGGCAAGGAAGGAAAGAAGATTATTCAAAGGAAAACAAAAAAACAAAAACAAAAAACAAAAAAGAAGCAACAACATACACCTAAAAAAGGGAAAAAAAGAATCAGTCCATCACGAAAAGGAAAGGAAGAATCCCCAGAAAGACCACCAAATGAAACAGACACACATGACACATCAGATAAAGAATTCAAAAGAATGATGACAGAGAAGCTCAATGAGCTCAGCCAGCTCAAAGAAAACTATAAACAACTCCAGGGTAGTTACAAGGAACTTACTGAGAGATACAACAGCATAAAAAGGACAAAGAAACTCAGTAAGAGCCAGGAGGAAATGAAGAATACAATTTCTGAATTGAAGAATACAGTAGAAGGAATAAACAGTAGGCTAGCGGAAACAGATGATTGCATCAGCAAGCTGGAGGACAATGTAGACAAACACTCAAAGATAGCACAAGAAAATGAAAAAAGGCTGAACAAGATTGAAGAAGTTTTAAGAGAACTGCAGGACAACATGAAATGTAACAATATCCATATCATAGGGACACCAGAAGGAGAAGAGAAATAAGGAATGGAAAACCTGTTCAAAAAAGTCATGATAGAAAATTTCTCTAACATGATGAGTGAAAACATTAATCCAGTTCAGGAAGCACAGAGGGTCCCAATGAAGATCAATCCAAACAGACCAACAGCAAGGCACATTACTGTTAAAATGGCAAATTTCAAAGACAAAGAGAGAATCCTAAAAGCATCAAGAGAGAAACAACAAATTATATATATGGGGGCTCCAATAAGGATATCAAATGATTATTCAACAGAAACAATTCAAGCCAGAAGGGAATGGCAAAAAGTATTTCAAGTAATGGTAAACAAAGGCCTGCAACCAAGAATACTCTACCCAGCAAGGCTCTCATTCAAGATAGAAGGAGAAATAAGGAGCTTCCCAGACAAAAAAAGACTAAAAGAATACATCTCTACCAAATCAGCTTTGCAAAAAATGCTAAAGGGTCTGCTTTAAAAATAAATAAATAAATACAATGAAGAAAGAGAGAAAGCTAAAGAGGAATCCAGGTACAAAGTGAGAAAATGGCAATGAATAAGTATCAATCAATAATAACATTTAATGTAAATGGATTAAATGCACCAATCAAAAGACACAGGGTACCCAAATGGATAAGACAACATGACCCACATATATGCTGTCTTCAAGAGACGCACCTCAGAACAAAAGATCAACACAGATTGAGAGTTAAGGGATGGAAAAATATATATCAAGGAAATGGACATGATAAAAAGGCTGGAGTAGCAATACTTATTACAGACAAAATAGAATTTACAATGAAGGACATAAAAAGGGATAAACAAGGACATTTCATAATACTTAAGGGAACTATCCATCAAGAAGAAATAAATCTGATGAAAATACATGTACCCAACGTAGGAGCTCTGAAATATATAAGGAGAATCTTGGAGGACTTTAACAAAGATATAAACAGCAACACACTAATAGTAGGGGATTTTAATACCCCACTATCACAATGGACAGAACTTCTAAACAAAAAATCACCAAAGATGTTGTGGCATTGAACGACACTCTAGAGCAAATGGACCTAACTGATGTATACAGAGTCTTTTAACCAAAGAAGCAAAATACACATTCTTTTCAAATGCACATGGATCATTCCCTAAGATAGAACACATGTAGGTCACAAGACAAGCCTCCATAAATACAGGAAAACTGAAATGATACCAAGCATCTACTCAGATCACAATGGCTTGAAATTAGAAACCAATCTCAAGGGAAAATAAACAAAAATACTCTAACTCATGGAGACTGAATAACATGCTTTTAAGTAATGAAGGGGTTAACAATGAGATCAAAGATAAAATCAAAAAGTTCCTTAAAACAAATAACAATGAAAACACAATAGCCCAAAAGCTATGGAACACAACAAAGGCAGTGCTCTCACAGGGAAATTTATAGCAATACAGGCCTACCTAAAACGGACACAAGAAGTTTATAAAAACAACCTAACCACAAAGCTGCAAGAACTAGAGTAGCAACAAAAAACAAAGCCCATAGCAAGTAGAAGGAAGGAAATCATCAAGATCAGAGCAGAACTAAATAACTCAGACATTCAAACTACAATTTGAAGAATCAACAAGTCCAGGAGCTGGTTCTTTGAAAAAGTAAACAAAATTGATAAGCCTTTATCCAGACTCATCAAGAAAAAGAGAGAGGACACAAATAAACAGAATCAGAACTGAAAAAGAAATCACAACTGATACCTCAGAAATACAAAAGATTGTAAGAAATAACTTCAAACAACTATATGACAAGAAATATGACAACCTGGATGAAATGGACACATTTCTGTAAATGTATAATCTACCAAAACTGAACCCAGAAGAAGCAGAAAGCCTGAATAGGCCAGTAACAACTAGTGAAATTCAAAAAGTAATTCAAAATCTCCCAAAGCACAAAAGCCCTGAACCAGATGGATAAACAGGTGAATTTTACCAAACATTTAAAGAAGAACTAACTCCCATCCTTCTCAACCTATACCAAAAAATACAGGAAGAGGGAAGTCTCCCAAACACTTTCTATGAGGCCAATATTATTCTAATCCCAAAATCAGGTCAAGGCACAATTGAAAAAGAAAGCTACAGGCCAATATCTCTGATGAACATAGATGCTAAGATTGTAAACAAAATATTGGCCAACCAGATTCAGCAGTACATTACAAAGACCATATACCATGATCAAGTGGTTTTCATCCCAGGGATGCAAGGATGGTACAACATTGGTAAATCAATAAATGCAATACACCACATCAATAAATTGAAAGACAAAAACTATATGATCATATCAATAGATGCTGAAAAAGCATTTGATAAAGTTCAGCAACTATTTATGATAAAAACACTCAGCAAAATGGGAATAGGGGGAGCATACCTCAACATCATAAAAGCCATATATGAAAGACTGAAGCCAACATCATACTTAATGGACAAAAACTAAAAGCTTTCCCCCTCAGATCAGGAATGAGACAAGTCTGTCCACTTTCTCCACTTCTGTTCAACATTGTCTTGGAAGTTCTAGCTATAGCCATCAGAGTAGAAAAAGGAATCAAAAGTATCCAAATTGGAAAGGAGAAAGTCACACTGTCATTATTTGCAGATGATATGATAGTGTACATACAAAACCCGATAGGCTAAACCAAAAACTTACTCAACCTAATAAGCAAATTAAGCAAAACAGCTGGGTATAAAGTCAATATCCAGAAGTTAAAAGCATTTTTGTACACCAACAATGAAACATTAGAAATAGAAGTGAGAAAACAAATCCCATTTACCATAGCAACAAGAAAATAAAGTACCTAGGAATAAACTTAACTAAGGAGGTAAAAGACCTGTACTCAGAAAACTGCAGAACAATGAACAAAGAAATCAATGGAGATACAAATAAATGGAAGCATATACCATGTTCATGGATGGGGAGAATTAACATCATTAAAATGTCCATACTACCCAAAGCAATCTACTGAGTGAATGCAATCCCAATGAAAATACCAATGACAGACTTCACAGAAATAGAAAAAAACACTTCAAAAATTTATATGGAGCCAAAAACTCCCACAAATAGCCACAGCAATCTTGAGAAAGAAGAACAAGGTAGGAGGAATCACAATACTGGACTTCAAACTGTAATACAAAGCTACTATCATCAAAACTATCTGGTACTGGCATAAAAAAAGACATATAGATCAATGGAACAGAACAGACAGCCCAGAAATTAACCCAGGACTCTATGGTCAACGAATATTCAACAAAAGAGGTAGGAACATAAAATTGAGTAAAAACAGTCTATTCAACAACTGGTGTTGGGAGAACTGGAAAGCAACATGCAAAAAGATAAAACTAGACCACCAACTTACACCATACACCAGAATAAACTCAAGATGGATAAAGGATTTAAACATAAGCAGTGCCACCATAAAGGTCCTGGAGAAAAATATAGGCAGTAAACTTTTAGATTTCCTATGCAGAAATATGTTTACTGATACTTCACCAAGGGCAAAGGAAATCAAAGAACAAATCAACAAATAAGACTATATCAAATTGAGAAGTTCCTGTTCAGCTAAAGAAAACACCAGCAAAATTCAAAGGGAACCAACTGTATGGGAAAACATAATTGCCAATGATACCTCATACAAGGGTTGGATCTCCAAAATATATAAAGAACTAATGCATCTGAACACCAGGGAGACAGACAGCCCAATTAAAAAGTGGGCAAAGGACCTGAATAGAGAACTCACTGAGGAAGATATACAAAGGGCCCAGAGGCATAAGAAAGAATGCTGAAATCACTAGTCATCAGAGAGATGCAAATTCAAACCACAATAAGATACCACCTCACCCCTGTCAGAATGGCAATCATCAAGAAATCAACAAACAACAAGTGTTGGTGAGGATGTGGGGCAAAGGGAACCCTAGTGCACTGTTGGTGAGAATGCAGGCTGGTGCAGCCACTATGGAAAACAGTATGGGGTTTCCTTAAAAAACTAAAAATGGAATTGATCCAGCAATTCCACTACTTGGACTATACCCAAAGAATCCTGAAACACCAATTCATAAGAACCTATGCACACCTATGTTCATAGTGGCACTATTTACAATAGCCAAGTGCTGGAAACAGCCTAAGTGCCCATCAGTGGATGACTGGATCAAAAAACTTTGGTACATTTACACAATGGAATTCTATATAGCAGAAAGGAAGAAGGAATTTGTACCCTTTGCAACAACATGGATGGAACTGGAGAGCATTATGCTTAGTGAAATAAGCCAGTCAATGAAGGACAAATATCATATGATCTCACCCATTACGGGACAATAATGAGAAAAACTAACCACAAGCAAAACAGAACCAAGTGTATGAATACAAGGAATGGGCCTGCAGTGGTCAGGGGGAACGGGGTTGTGGGGAGGGGCGAGGTAGAGGCAAAGAAGGGGAGCAGCTTGACAAGAACCTAGTATAAAGGAACCATGGACATGGACAACAGGTGGGATTGACTTTGGGGGGAATGGTGGGTGGGGAGGGGGACATAGGGGAGCAAAAATGGGATGGATGTAATACAACAACAATAAAATTTAAAAAAAAGAAAAAAAGAACACTATAATCAATTCCCAGCCAGGGCAAATAAGCAGGTTGCAAGCCAGGTCTCCAGCCAAGTCTGTAGCTGGAAGCAGGTTAAAGGCAACTGTACATTGATGTTTCTCTCCCTCTCTGCCTCTCTCCCTTCCCCTCCCTCTGGAAATATAAATAAATTTTATTTTTCTATCAGCAAAAAATAAAAAAATTAAAAAATTTAAAGGAACCATGGACATGGACAACAGGTGGGATTGATTTTGGGGGGAATGGGAGGGTGGGGAGGGGGATAGAGGGGAGCAAAAAGGGGATGGATGTAATACAACAACAATAAAATAAAATTAAAAAAAAGACAGCAAACTCACAACTATCAACAACAGGACCTAAAAATTAAAAAGAAAAACTAAGTAGATAACCAGAGAGGGAACAATCAAAGATATGAAGAACATTTGGAGGGGT
This sequence comes from Noctilio leporinus, assembly GCA_004026585.1. NCBI lineage: Eukaryota > Metazoa > Chordata > Mammalia > Chiroptera > Noctilionidae > Noctilio > Noctilio leporinus. The sequence continues at coordinate 48,886 of PVIW01008093.1, read as the reverse complement.
GTCAGCTGGAAGGACAACAGGGAAGAAGGGGGGAAATGTGCAGACATTAAAAAGCATAGTTGGTGGGTGCAGAATAGACAGGGGTATGTTAAAAATAGTACAGGAAAAGGTAACTTGTACTATGAACCATGGACATAAACCAAGTTGGTGGGATTACTGGAGGAAAGGGGAATACTAGACAAAGGAGAGCAAAGTGAAAAGAAATTGTGACAACTATAATAGCATAATGAATAAAATATACCTTAACAGCCATGACTGGTAGCACAGTGGATAAGGTGCCGGCCTGCGAACCCAAAGGTCGCAGGTTCGATTCCCGGCCAGGACACATAACCAGTTTGCAAGCCAAGTCTCCAGCCAGGTCTGTGGCTGGAGGTAGGTGAAAGGCAAACATACATTGATATCTCTCTCCCTTCCCTTCTCTAAAAATAAACAACTAAGTAAAATATTATATATATATATATATATATATATATATATATATATATATATAAAAGATGTGTATTCTCCAGTGTAAAAATATACTTTAAAACTCTTTTGAAAATATGCATTAAAATGTTTTTAGCCACTGGGGTAGGAAGAAAATTTTAAGATGTCTTTTTTTTTTTTTTTTTCAATGTATGGTTGCATTTCATCTGCCTCCAGCCACAGACCTGACTGGAGATCTGGTTTGCAACCAGAAAATTTATTTGAAAATAAAATTTATTTATATTTCCAGAGGGAGGGGAAGGGAGAGAGGCAGAGAGGGAGAGAAACATCAATGTACAATGTGCCCTGGCTGGGGAATCGAACCTGCAACTTTTGGGTTCGCAGGCCAGCGCCTTAACCACTGTGCTACCAGCCAGGGCTTAAGATGTCTTATTTTTTATTTCCAGAGAGAGAGGAAGGGAGAGAGGCAGAGAAACATCAATGCATGGTTGCTTTTCACCTGCCTCCAGCCACAGACCTGGCTGAAGACCTGGCTTGCAACCTGGTTATGTGCCCTGGCTAGGGAATTGAACCAGCAACATTTGGGTTCACAGGCCGGCACCTTATCCCCTGTGCTACCAGCCAGGGCTAGGAAAATATTTTTTAACAATATACTAAAAGATTGGTAATATTGACTATAATAAATCTCATTAAAAGATACCTTAAAGAAATTGAAAAGGACAAAGTTACTCATGGTACTTATCACCAACAAAGAATTAGTGTCAAGAAGACATAAAGAAATTCTATATGATCATTTAGAGAGGTATCAACAACCCAGTAGAAAATGGATAAGGGATATTTTACAAAAGAGACAGATAAGGCTAAAAATTTGTGAAGTTTAACATCAATGGTGATTGAGGAAATTCAAATCAAGGCATGAATACATTACATTTACTAGGGATAAGAAAGTAAATAGTCTAACAAATACCCAATATGAGAGATGATGTGGATCCACCATATGACTTACATCTTGCTTCTGGGAATGGAAATTTGTGCAACCACTTTGTAAAAACTTTCATATCACCTTTTAAAGTTAGGTAGTTATATAGCATATGATTTAGCAATTCCACTCCCAGGTATATTCCAAAGATAACCTACATCTATACAACTGGAAATATGTAAAAGAATGTTCATAGCAGTATACAAAAAGCCTGGAAGCAATTAATGGATGTCATTGAAAGAGAAGATAAATATGCAATATAGATGCATAATGGATTAGTATAAACCAATCAAAATGAACTACAGCAACATAGCAATAGGTCTAATTTATAAAATAATGTTAAGAAAAATAAAACAATTCCAAAACATTACATGTACCATAACTATTCTATATAGTAAAGCACAACTAAAATTTGAAAGTACAATATGCTCTTTAGGCATATATTTCCATACAATACAAGTAGATAAAAATGAAACAAGAGAATCATGAAAAGTATAAACAAATTGATGCTCTTTCAGACAAAGGAAAATGTGATGCTGGGAAAAGTTATTGTCAAAGTCCTGGTTTTGTTTTAAGCAGTTGGGTTGAGAATGTTTATTACATTATTAAACATATTTACAGTTAACTAAGTAACCAATAAATAAATAAAGGCAGTCTGTATATAAACCAATGATGGCAGTGTGCTCCTGAAGTCCAATTTTAAAAAAATTAATGGAAGACTGCAGCAATCCAATACCAGCAGAACCACGAAGTACCCCTGTCCATCAGGAATAGTTTTAGGTCACCTCACAAAGTAAAGAGCTCTGGCCTGCAGGGGTGCTGCCTGAAGGCAAAAGAGCATAGAAAAGATAGAGGAAAAAGCAACTTATAAACAGGTGTGAAGCCATGGCCTTACAACCAGTTTCAAAATGAAAATTGTAATAGTCATTCTATTTTCTTCCTTGCTTATACACACACATATACATACACACACACACACACACATACACACACACAAATATACACTTATTTCTGCCTTTCCCTTTCCTCAGCTATTTTATATACAAATATCTTGATAGCAATTAAGTTTATTATAGTCTTTAAGTTATATTACTGTATCTCCAGGTGGGATTACAACAAAAACATATGATGAATCAACAGAAGAGGATGGATTTAGTTTTGTTCTTACCAGAAAAAGTTGCATTCTGTAAGGTATCATCATATTATTGTTGTTTTTGTTTAAAAGTGTAAGTATAAAAAGATAAATATGTATAATGTTTAGTAGCAAAAGAAGTGGTGAATATGGTGAATTGCATTCAGCACCCATTCTCACTAGTATGCCTTCTTGTACTGTGTAGCCTGGAAAAATAAAATTTACATACATTTCCAAGATTCTTTTAACAATTACATTTCTGGATGTAAATTAGGTTCCACGAATTAAATATACTTTCATGAGATTTAGAAGGCAGAAGTGATAAGCATCATTTTCCTGCTGCTGTGATGGTTGTTGCTAGCAAGCAAAATCTTGGAAAACCTTGGATTTTTTTTTTTTTTTTTTTTTTGCAGCTTCCAAGGTCCATTAGTTTAACTGGTGTTCAGAGGCAGTTGTATTGGGGTGAAGATTGGACTCAGCCTTGGATGTCCTGACATGAGCTTCATAGCATGCAGAGGTAGCTGCTGTCATGGTGTTTTCTGGATCCCTCAAGCAGAGCCATGACTGGTGTCCCCAAACTCAGAGGTTCCAATGGGAAGTTCCTGGTTTCCTACCTTTCTACTGTGATCAGAGGCAGCCTATCCTGGCAGGCCAGTTCTTCAGTATTATTTTGAGATTTATTTCTGGAGGCCCAGTTCAGGACTCATTCCTTTAGCCCTGACAATATTTTGGGAGACCTTATTCCATGCATTAGATACTTGGAGAGAATGCTTTTTGTTTCTTTTTCTTTTTTAATTTATTTTTTCTCATTTTAAAAAAAAATTATTGTTGTTGTATTATATCCATCCCCTTTTTGCTCCCCTCTGTCCCCCTCCCCACCCACCCATTCCCCCCAAAGTCAATCCCACCTGTTGTCCAAGTCCATGGTTCCTTTATACTAGGTTCTTGTCTAAACTGCTCCCCTTTCTTGCCTCTGCCTCCCCCCTCCCCCTTCTCCCCAACCCTGATTTCTGTTTCTTAACACTGAATCCTAAGTGCTACAGATGTGGTCTTGAGAAATAATTTTTATAAGGAATCCTTATTTGCTTATTGAAGAACATATTATAAAAGACCACATTTTCATTTTTATTGAATTTCAGAGGATGCTTAGCTTATAAAATGTTAACTTTAAATTTCTCTAATGCCCAGCTTATCTATCAAGTTTTTAATTATATATGCAAACATTTTTCATAAAACAAAGAATTACCACATGACAAAGAAAACCCTTGCTCCAAATATTTATGGATTTATAAATTACTCCTGTCATTTAAACTAAGCTTTTAAAATACAGGCATTTTCACTAAAATAAATTGAATTAAACTTAGCCTAATATCAGCTCATATTTATTGAAGGCTTATTCTGAACTAAGCCAAATTCCAGTATCCTGCTTTCCTTTTTTTCTCCTTACCAAAGACTTTTTGATCCCCATAAAATAGTCATGTTTTCTGAAGATAATTTAACATGGGATTATACAGGGTAGGGCAAAAGTAAGTTTATAGTTGTATGTGAAACAATTTATTCTTGTATTATAATTTATTAATTATAATTTTTAAAGATTTTATTTATTATGTTTAGATAGAGGGGCAGGGAGTAAGAAAGGGAGATCAACATCAATGTATACTTGCCCTTCACCTGCCTCCGGCTGTGGACCTGGCTGGAGACCTGGCTTGCAACTTGGTTACGTCCCTGGCTGGGAATTAAACCAGTGACCTTTGGGTTCACAGGCTGGAGCCTTATCCACTGAGCTACCAGCCAAGGACATTAATTGTTTTATTATTTTTCATATGAACAAGTGTAAACCTACCTTTCCCCTTATCCTATATTAATGATTAAAGCACACACAACTATGTCTATAGCTTGGAGAGGTACAATATTCTGTGGATTTGGGTTCCCTTCTAGGTCTCACTTCATCACCATTAGAATTATCACAAACAAAACAAAAAAGTTAAATTCAGAAGTCAGTAAGCCCTTACTTGTACATTGATAGTAGAAAATATAGCTCCTCTCCATAGGGACTGTGCTATAATGGGTTCATGTGATGCTGATGCTAATTTCTAGGAACTCATCCCACACTGACAAATGAGGTAGGTCTTTTATTTCAAATCTTTGCACATCTTTCCATCTCCACACCACAACCCTGTTACAAGCTTTCATCTTCTTTCCTCTTTATTTATACTACAGCCTCCTAACTGGTCTCCCTATCACATTCTTCCCTTTCCAAGTAATTCTTTTCCAAGCAGCCATGGTGATTTATCTATTACTAATGGTTAAAACAAAATGTGTCCCTGACCTTCTTAACATTATTTAACTCCTTATTTCTACACTTAGGACAAAAATCGCAAATCCATAACACAGCCATCATGAACCTTCATGACAGTTATCCTCTAACTCTCTATCCCCACCCTCTCAGTACTTAGACACCTCAATTTCTTCATATACAGGACTTGCATTTGCTTTATTGAATATCCAGATTCTTTTCTGACACAATGCTATCTCACTCATTATTCCCTCTCTTTGGAACAATTTCCCCTCCACCTTCACATTACTGGCACCTTCTTGTTCTTTAAGGTAGTTGTAATGACAGTTCCTGAACAGTCTATTATTTTTTATAGGACTCTGTACTCCTACTCTATAATCCATAGCACAGTCACATCTATATGCGTGTTTGAATTTACTTTTTTATTGTCTGTTTCTCTCACTATACTATAAGCTTCAAGATATAAATATAGCAAAAGTATCTTTCAAGAATTAAGGGGAAATACATTCCCCCCCCCAAAAAAATTAGGAGAATCTGTCATTAGCAAATATACTCTTCAAGAATGCATAAATGGGAGAAGAATCAAAGATGGAGACAGAGTTGAGAGCAGTGCTGATGGTGTTCTCGAGTACCAGATCTGCTGGAGGCCAAGATAGGGAGCACAAGACATCTTAAGGTCCCTAAGAATTGGAGCGGTCAGCATCTGGACTCAGGGGAGCACAGCCCAGAGACTGCAGAGACCTATAGGAGAGCAGGTCAGATAGTTCCAAACTGGCCAGCAGGTCGAGGTCTGCTCTGGGCAGTAGCGGCTCTACCCAGAGAGGCGTGTTTCACTAAAGCCTCTAGGCTCCCTGGAGACTAGAAATCTGAGCAGTGAACTGTGGGCAGTGAGGGCAAATGCCAGAGGGAACAAGGAATTGAACTCCTGCAGGGGAGGGACTGTGTGGGAGCCTTGCTCCAGAGACTGAGAGAGAGGAAGCTCCTCACTGGGTCAGAAGCAGAGAAGTCTGCAATGGGCAGGAGTCGGGGAGTTGGGAAGTGCACTGCCTGGAGCTGCTAGAGGGCCTAAAATGGTGCTGCTGGGCCACCTGGGAAACAGCAGCTAGAAGCCCCTGCCAAAGGGGAGGACCAGCCCTGAGCACCCACACAGGCCCCCAGGCTCCCGCAGAAACTCCAAACTACAAGCCAGGAACTTGTAGCTGGGGCAACTGACCCGCCCATTGCCTGCAACAAAGGCCACACTGCAAATATTCTGGGAGGGGCGCATCACAGAGGTAGCATAAAGGACTCCTCGGAGAGCTGGTCTTCTTGGAGGATTGGCCCTCTCCAGGGGGAGCTGGGCAGTATTGGCAGACCCCTGGCACTCTTGGCAGATGGGGCCCGCCTCCTCTGGGAGATACGGGGGCAGGGCCAGTCATCACAGGAACCAGAGAGGTTACAGAATGCCCTGCAGGGGTGCCAGGTGCCTATCACAGGCAGGAACCCCTGCCAGGAGTTGGAGGGGACACCATGCAGGTCCCAGAACACCAGCAGCTCTAAAATCCAGCTAGGCTTATTGAAGGCCCAGCCTACCTGGGGGCGGACACTCAGAATCAGCCCTGACTGTGACAATCAGAGGCCCTGCCACTCCAAGACCAGCTAAACTGTAGACTGCAGAGACCTGACCAAGAAAAAGAGGCAGACTCAGGAAATGGATCACTGCTAATCTAAAGCACTTGAGTTACACCAACAGCTACATGAACTATTAATCGCTAACATATCCTTTTCAAAAGTTACTTCCCACATATTTTTAACCCCCACCTATCTTAATCCACCTAAATACCCAAGACCCTCCCCCTACTCTTGATTTAAAGTCTACTCACTATCTGGCTACAACACATTCCCAGTCCTCAACCTAAGTATTCCTCCCCTCCCCAGCCACCTAAACCCTTTCTTTACTCTTTTCTTTCATCCTTTTCCTTTTTTTTTCATCCCTTTTTTCCCTTTACTTCCTGTTAAAGCCCACAGGTCCTGGCTCCACCTGGACCAATCAGAGATCATAAAGAGTGAACAGCCACCTAAACCCTTTCTTCACTAATATTATTTTTTCTTTTTCTTATTATTTTTTCCTTTTTTTTTCTTTTTGTAATTTAAAAAAAAATTTTTTTTCTCTCTACTATAAGCCCACAGGTCCTGGCTCCACTTGGACCAATCAGGGATCATTAAGAGTGAACAGACACCAAAACCCTTTTTGTTTATTATATATATATATATATATATATATATATATATATATATATATATTTTTTTTTTTTTTGTTTTGTTTTGTTTTGTTTTGTTTTGTTTTGTTTTGTTTTGTTTTGTTTTGTTTTTGTTTTTTCCTTTCCTTCTAAAAGCCCTCAAGCGTGGCTCCATCCGGACCAATCAGGAAATATTAAGGGTGAACAACCATCTAAACCCCTTCTTATTATTATTATTACCTTTTTTCTCTTTTTTATTTTTTTATTTTTTTCCTGCTAAAAGCCCACAAGTCCTGGCTCCACCTGGACCAATCAGGGACCACAAAGGGTGAACAGGGAAGCAGATGCAGCAACTACATGCATAGGCTTACACTGCTCTTTCATACTTGAGGCTTTCTGATTCTCCCTCTCCTCATTTATGTGAGAAAGGATAGAAGGAGCATCTTGACTGGAAGGAAAGGAGGAACAAACACAACCAATCCAGAATACAACCAGACAGCCCAAATAAAGGCCACACCTAGAGCAACAAGTGGAGAAAATCTGGGAGACTGCAACATTGAACTCTAAAAATCTCCAAACACAGAAGGGTGCTCAGCTGAGGCAAGGAAGCAAAGAAGATTAAACTAAGGAAAAAACAAAAAACAAAAAGCAAGCAACAACAGACACCCAAAATGGGGGAAAAAAGAATCAGTCCATCACCAAAAGGAAAGGAAGAATCCCCATAAAGACCACCAAATGAAACAGAGGCACCCAAAATATCAGATAAGGAATTCAAAAGAATGATGATAGAGAAGCTCAATGAGCTTAGCCAGCTCAAACAAAACTATAAACAACACCAGGGAAGTTACAAGGAACTTACTGAGAGCTACAACAGCATCAAAAAGGACATAGAAACTATCAATAAGTGCCAGGAGGAAATGAAGAATACAATTTCTGAATTGAAGAATACAGTAGGAGGAATCAACAGTAGGCTAGAGGAAGCAGAGGACCGGATCAGTGAGGTGGAGAATAATGTAGACAAATACTACAAGATAGTCCAAGAGAATGAAAAAAGGCTGAACAAGATTGAAGAGGGTTTAAGAGAGCTGCAGGACAACATGAAACATAACAACATCCATATCATAGGGACACCAGAAGGAGAAGAGAAACAAGGAATGGAAAACCTGTTCAAAAAAGTCATGATAGAAAATTTCCCTAACATGGTAAGTGAAAACATTAATCAAGTTCAGGAAGCACAGAGGGTCCCAATGAAGATCAACCCAAACAGACCAACACCAAGGCACATTATTATTAAAATGGCTAATTTCAAAGACAAAGAGAGAATCCTAAAAGCATCAAGACAGAAAAGGCAAATAACATACAAAGGGGCTCCAATAATACTATCAAATGATTATTCAACAGAAACAATTCAAGCCAGAAGGGAATGGCAAAAAGTATTTCAAGTAAGGGTAAACAAAGGCCTGCAACCAAGAATACTCTACCCAGCAAGGCTCTCATTCAAGATAGACGGAGAAATAAGGAGCTTCCCAGGCAAAAAACAAAACAAAACAAAACACTAACAGAATACATCTCTACCAAATCAGCTTTGCAAAAAATGCTAAAGGGTCTGCTTTAAAAATAAATTAACAAATAAAATGAAGAAACAGAGAAAGCCAAAGAGGAATATAGATATAAGGGAGAAAATGGCAATGAATAAGTATCAATCAATAATAACCTTAATTGTAAATGGACTAAATGCACCAATCAAAAGACATAGGGTAGCCAAATGGATAAGACAACATGACCCACATATATGCTGTCTTCAAGAGATACGCTTCAGAACAAAAGATCAACACAGATTGAGAGTGAAGGGATGGAAAAATATATATCAAGCAAATGGACACACATAAAAAAAGCTGGAGTAGCAATACTAATTTCAGACAAAATAGATTTTACAATGAAGGCCATAAAAAGTGACAAAGAAGTACATTATATAATACTTAAGGGAACAATCCATCAAGAAGAAATAACTCTGATAAACAAATATGCACCCAACATAGGAGCTCCAAAATGTATAAGGAAAATCTCGGAGGACTTTAAGAAATATACAGACAGCAAAAAACTAATAGTAGGGGATTTTAATACCCCACTATCAACAATGGACAGATCTTCCAAACAAAAAATCACCAAAGATGTTGTGGCATTGAGCAACACTCTACAGGAAATGGACCTAACTGATGTAGAAAAAGTCTTTTACCCCAAAGAAGCAAAATACACATTCTTTTCAAATGCACATGGGTCATTCTCTAACATAGACCACATGGAAGGTCACAAGACAAGCCTCCACAATTACAGGAAAATCGAAATCATTCAAAGCATCTTCTCAGATCACAATGGCTTGAAACTAGGAAAAAACAATCTCAAGGGCAAAAAACAAAAATTCTCTAACTCATGGAGACTGAGTAACATGCTATTAATAAATGAATGGGTTAACAATGAGATCAAAGATGAAATCAAAAAGTTCCTGGAAACAAGTAACAATGAACACACAACAGCCCAAAACCTATGGGATACAGCAAAGGCAGTTCTCAGGGGGAAATTTATAGCAATACAGGCCTTCCTAAAAAGGTCACAAGAAGTTTATAAAAACAACCTAACCACAAAGCTGCAAGAATTAGAGGAGAAACAAAAAACAAAGCCCATAGCAAGTAGAAGGAAGGAAATCATCAATTTCAGAGCAGAACTAAATAACTCAGGCACTGAAACTACAATTCAAAGAATTAACAGGTCCAGGAGCTAGTTCTTTGAAAAAATAAACAAAATAGACAAGCCTTTATCCAGGTTCATCAAGACAAAGACAGAGAGGACTCAAATAAGCAGAATCAGAACTGACAGATGAGAAATCACAACTGATACTTCAGAAATAAAAAAAGAATGTAAAAAATTACTAAAAACAACTATATGACAACAAATATGACAACCTGGATGAAATGGACACATTTCTGGAAATGTATAATCTACCAAAACTGAACCCAGAAGTAGCAGAAAGCCTAAATAGGTTAATAACAACTTGTGAAATTAAAGAAGTAATCCAAAATCTCCCAAAGCACAAAAGCCCTAGACCAGATGGATACACAGGTGAATTTTACCAAACATTTCAAGAAGAACTAACTCCTATCCTCCTCAAACTATACCAAAAAATTCAGGAAGAGGGAAGACTCCCAAACTCTTTCTATGAGGCCAATATTATTCTAATCCCAAAACCAGGGCAAGATTCAACTAAGAAAGAAAGCTACAGTCCAATATCTCTGATGAACATAGATGCTAAAATTCTCAACAAAATATTGGCCAATCGGATTCAGCAGTATATTACAAAGATCATACACCATGATCAAGTGGGCTTCATCCCAGGGATGCAAGGATGGTACAACATTCGTAAATCAATAAATGTAATACACCACATCAACAAATTGAAGTATAAAAACCATATGATCATATCAATAGATGCTGAAAAAGCATTTGATAAAGTACAGCAACCATGTATGATAAAAAAACCCTCAGCAAAATGGGAATAGAGGGAGCATACCTCAACATCATAAAGGCCATCTATGAGAAACCTGAAGCCAACATCATACTTAACAGACAAAAACTGAAAGCTTTCCCCCTAAGATCAGGAACAAGACAAGGCTGTCCACTTCTATTCAACATTGTCTTGGAAGATCTAGTTATAGCCATCAGAGAAGAAAAAGGAATCAAAGGTATCCAAATTGGAAAGGAAGAAGTCAAACTGTCATTATTCGCAGATGATATGATAATGTACATACAAAACCCGATAAGCTCCACCAAAAGCTTACTCAACCTAATAAGCAAATTTAGCAAAATAGCTGGGTATAAAGTCAATATCCAGAAATTAAAAGCATTTTGTATACCAACAATGAAACATCAGAAATAGAAGTGAGAAAACAAATCCCATTTACCATAGCAACAAGAAAAATAAAGTACCTAGGAATCAACTTAACTAAGGAGGTAAAAGACCTATGTTCAGAAAACTACAGAACAATGAAGAAAGAAATCAAGGAAGATACAAATAAATGGAAGCATATACCATGTTCATGAATGGGAAGAATTAACATCATTAAAATGTCCATATTACCCAAAGCAATCTACAGATTCAATGCAATTCCAATTAACATACCAATGGCAGACTTCACAGAAATAGAAAAAATATTTCAAAAATTTATATGGCGCCAAAAATGCCCACAAATAGCCACCACAATCTTGAGAAAGAAGAACAAGGTAGGAGGAATCACAATACCGGAATTTAAACAATACTACAAGGCTACTGTCATGAAAACTATCTTGTACTGGCATAAGAATAGACATATTGATCAATGGAACAGAATAGAGAGCCCAGAAATTACCCCAGGACTCTATGATCAACTAATATTTGACAAAGGGGGAAGGAACATAAAATGGGGTGAAAACACTCTCTTCAACAAATGGTGTTGGGAGAACTGGACAGCAACATGCAAAAAGATAAAACTAGACCACCAACCTACACCACACACCAGAATAAACTCAAGATGGATAAATGACTTAAACATAAGCAGTGCCACCATAAAGGTCCTGGAGAAAAATATAGGCAGTAACCTTTTGGAATATGTGGTGGCATTAAATAACAGAAATATGTTTACTGATACTTCACCAAGGGCAAAGGAAATAATAGAACAAATCAACATTGGGGACTATATCAAATTGAAAAGTTTCTGTTCAGCTAAAGAAAACATCAGTAAAATTCAAAGGGAACCAACTGTATGGGAAAACATAATTGCCAATGATACCTACGACAAGCGTTTGATCTCCAAAATATATGAAGAACTAATGTGACTCAACACCAGAGAGACTGACCGCCCAATTAAAAAATGGACAAACGTCCCGAACAGACAACTCACTGAGGAAGATATACAAAGGGCCCAGAAGCATATGAATGAATGCTCAACATCACTAGTCATCAGAGAGATGCAAATTCAAACTACAATAAGACACCACCTCACACCTGTCAGAATGGCAATCATCAACAAATCAACAAACAACAAGTGTTGGCAAGAATGTGGAGTAAAGGGAACCCTCATACACTGTTGGTGGGAATGCAGGCTGGTGCAGCCTCTGTGGAAAACAGTATGGGGTTTCTTCAAAAAGCTAAAAGTGGAACTGCCTTTTGATCCAGCAATTCCACTACTGGGACTATATCCAAAGAATCCTGAAACACCAATTCATAAGAACCTATGTAAATGTATGTTCATAACAGCACTATTTACAATAGCCAAGTGGTAGAAACAGCCTAAATGCCCATCAGTGGATGATTGGATCAAAAAACTTTGGTACATTTACACAATGGAATACTACACAGCAGAAAGAAAGAAGGAACTCCTATTCTTTGCAACATCATGGATGGAACTGGAGAGTATTATGCTTAGTGAAGTAAGCCAGTCATTGGAGGACAAATACCATATGTTCTCACCCATTACAGGACAGTAATGAAAGCTAACAACAAGCAAAACAGAACCAAATATATGAATACAGTGAATAGGCCTTCAGTGGTCTGGGTGAAGGGGTTTGGGGGTAGGGGAGAGGAAGAGGCAAGGAAGGGGAGCAGTTTAGACAAGAACCTAGTATAAAGGAACCATGGACATGTACAACAGGTCGAATTGACTGTGGGGGGGAATGGGTTTGTGGGGAGGGGGGGAGAGGGGAGCAAAAGAGGGATGGATGTAATACAACAACAATAAAATTTTTTTAAATACAAAAAAATAAAATAAGAAATAAAAAATGGACATATATATCATGAGAAATATCGCCATGAGTAACACAATTTTCCAAGATGGTGAATTTAACTTGATAAGGCTGTGTAGACTTGAGAAAATTCTTTAACTTCTGTTTGCCTTTATTCATCTATAAAATGGAACTAAGAATAGCATGTACTTTTTAAAGAAGTCCGAGGAATAAATAAATTAATATGTATATTATGCTTGCAACTGGCACATTGTAAGCTGCACAAATGTTAGCTATTATTATTATTATTACTAAAGTTCTAAATAAAGCAGCCTAAAATATTTGTTCAATAAATCATTTCATTTCTAGCCTTTGGATCCAAGATGGTGGAGGAATAAGTGGAGCTACACTAAACTTCTCCAAGTACCAATCTGGAATTACAACTTAATTGAGGAAGAATCATCCAGAATAACAAACAGAACACCATCTGAGAAGAAGCCTTATAACCACAGACAGAAAAGAAGAGGCCGCTTCATCACAACACAACTGGTAGGAAGTGTGGAGATATGAAAACAGTAGATGGAATCCCACAGGTGGCACCTAAAGGAACAGAGAAACATCTCAGCAGCCAGGGGTTCTACCTGAGAAGGGTGGGGTCTAAACCCCCAGCTGGGCATCACAGCTAGAGCAAAAAAGCTGATAGTAAACCACCATCAAACTGTGAAAAGTGAAAAGATGGGGCAGTTGGGGTGCAGGGGTTGCTAACCTGAGATGCCTAGAGACACAGAGAATTCTTAAAGGGACCATGCAAAAAAAATACATTGGTACCCACTTACCCTGAGCTCCAGAGAGCAGAATGGACTAGACACATTTAAGGAGAGTTGTGGTAATGACTTTGAGAAGAGAAATAAGAGAGCAGCCAACAAGGTCCCAGTACTGATTCATACTCCCATGCTTCAGGAATACCACTGTTCTCCAAATGTTGTCAGCCTGAGGGGAAGTAATAGCCCCACTCATAGGAATAAATCTGCCCTATTCAGTGGTGCCTAAGCCTGGGGGTCTGCAGCTTAATTAGATTAACAGCTAAAGGAGACAGACAAAACCGTGGATGTCTGGCAATGCCCAACAGGCTGACTAGGCCCAGACACTATCTGACATCACCATGGCAGTGATCCAGGAAGCAAAGTAAGAGCACTCCTACAACAGTATACATGATAAGGTAGGTGAAGCAACAGTCAGTTAACCAGATAGAAGGACCCACCAAAGAGCAGCACAACAAGTAAAACCCAAGGACAACCAGACAGTCCAAAAAAAAAAAAAGCATAAAGGGCATCCCTACAGCATCAAGTTCAGGACATCAAGGAGATTGCAACACTGAATCCCCCAGCACTCCAACCACAGAAGGACACATCACAAAGGCAGGATGTCAAAGCATACCAATCTAAGAAACAAACAAGAAGAGTCACCTAAAGTAGGGAGACAAAGAAACAAAACTCCATCGAAAGAAAAGGAGGAATCCCCCAAAAGAATGCTAAATGAAACAGAGTCAAGCAAACTATCAGACAAAGAATTCAAAATAATGATTATAGGGAAGTTCAATGAGTTCAGCAAGTTCAAATAAAACTACAAACAACTCAAGGAGAAGAACAAAAAAGTCCAGGGGCTGTAACAAACTTACTAAGAACTACACCAGCATTAAAAATAACATAGAAACTATGAATAAGAGCCAGAAATAAATAAAGAATACTAGTTATGAACTGAAGAACACAATAGCAGGAATCAAAGGCAAGCTATCTGAAGCAGAGGATCAGATCAGAGGGAAGAGGACAACATACAAAAGAATTCCCAGACACTGCAGTTAAACAAGATATACTGAAAAAAGAATGAAGAGGTTTTAAGAGAGCTTCAGGATAACACGAAACATAGTAAGTTCTATATCATAGAGATATAGAACTTCAAAAGGAGAAGAAAAGAAGCAAGGAATAGAAAACCTGTTCAAAAAAGTAGTGATAGAAAATTTCCCTAACATGATGAATGAAAATGTTACTCAAGTTCAGGAAGCACAGAGGGTCCCAATGAAGATCAACCCAAACAGACCTACTCCAAGACACATTATAATTAAAATGGCAAGTTTCAGAGACAAAGAGAGAATCCTAAAAGCATCAAGAGAGAAACAGCAAATAACATATAAGGGGGCTCTACTAAGATTATCAAATGATTATTCAATAGAAGCAATACAAGCCAAAAGGGAACTGCATAAATTTTCCAAAAAATGAAAAACAAAGGCCTGCAACCAAGACTACTCTACCTAGCAAGGCTCTCATTCAAAATGAAAGGTGAAATAGGGAGTTCCTCAGACAAAAGAAGGCTAAAAGAATACATGTTCAGCAAACCAGCATTGCAAGAGATGCTAAAGGGTCTGTTTTAAGAAGATGAAGAAATAGAGAGGCAGAGAGGAACACAGGTACAAAGGGAAAGAACAACGATTAATACTAACCTTAAATGTAAACAGATTAAATGCACCTATCAAAAGAGATAAGGTAACTGAATGAATGAGAAAACATGATCCACATATGTATATCCTGTCTACAAGAGACCCACCTCAGAACAAAATTTTGACACAGACAGAAAATGAAGGGCTAGAAAAAAATATTTCAAGCAAAAAGGACACAAAAAAAAGATGGGGTAGCAGTTCTTATGTCAAACAAAATAGATTTAACAACAAAGACCATAAAAAGAAACAAATATGGACATTCTGTAATACTTAATTGATATATACAATTAAGTACATTTTATCTAGACTGTTGTTCAATGCCACAATATTTTTAGTGTTTTGTGTATGTGTGTGTGTGTGTGTGTGTGTAAGGTCTGTCCATTGTTGACAAAGGCATGTTAAAATCCCCTGCTATGAGCGTGTTGCTGTTGATATCCTACCTGAAGTCCTCCACAGAACTTTTCACCCAGAGAAGCAAAATATGCATTCTTTTCAAATGCACATGGAACATTCTCAAAGAGAGATCATATGGTAGCACACAAAACAAGCCTCAACAAATTCAAATTTTAAATCATACCAAGCATCTTCTTAGATCACAATGACTTAAAACTAGAAACCAACCTAAAGGAAAAAAACACAAAAACATTCATATTCATGGAGACTGAATAACATAATATTAATAATAAAGGGGTTAATAATGAGATCAAGGAAGAAATCAAAAAATTTCTGGAAACAAATGAAAATGGACACACAACAGCCCAATACCTGTGGAACACAGTGAAGGCAGTCCTAGAGTGAAGTTCATAGCAATAGAGGCCTACTTAAAAAGGATAGAAAAATCTCAAGTAAACAACCTAACCATAAAGCTACAAGAACTAGAGTAACAACAACAAACAAAGCCCAGAGCAAGTAGAAGAAAGGAAATAATCAAGATCAGAGCAGAATTAAATTAGACTAAAGAACAATTCAAAGGATCAATAAAACCAGGAGCTGGTTCTTTGAAAAGATAAACAAAATTGACAAGCCTTTAACCAGACTTATCATGAAAAAGAGAGAAAGCACCCAAATAAATAAAATCAGAAACAAAAGAGGATAGATCACAACCAATACCGGGGAAATACAAAGGATTGTAAGAAATTACTACATACAACTATATGACAAGAAATTTGACAATCTGGATTGAAATGGACAAATTCCTGGAACCATATAACCTTTCTAAATTGAATCAAGGAGAAGCAGAAACCCTGAATAGACTGATAAAAATGAATGAAATTGAAATGGTAATCAAAAAATTCCCACCACTCAAAACCCCTGGAAAAGATGGCTCATAGGCAAATTTTACCAAACACTTAAAGAATCAACTCCTATCCTTCTCAAACTATTCCAAAAAATTCAAAAAGTGGGAAGACATCCAAACTTTTTCTATGAACCTAGTATTGTTCTAATTCCAAAACCAGGTCAAGACAACAAAGAAAGAAAACTATAAGCCAATATCACTGATGAACATAGATACTACAATCCTCAACAAAGTACTGGCAAACCAGATCCAGCAATACATTAAAAAGATCATACATCATGGTCAAATGGGATTTACCCCAGAGATGCAAGTACGGTATAATATTCACAAATCAATAAACAATACACAACATAAACAAAATGAAAGATAAAAACCATATGATCATATCAATAGATGAGTTAAAAAAGAATTTGTTAAAGTACAACACTTTTTTATAATAGAAATGCTCAGCAAGATGGGAATAGAAGGAGCATAACTCTACATAACAAAGGCCATATATGAGAAACTTGCAGCTAATATACTCAATGGGCAAAAACTGAAAGCCTGTCCCTTAAGGTTAGAAACAAGGCAAGAGTGCCCACTCTCTCCACTTCTATGCTGCATAGTTTGGGATGTTCTAGTCACAACAATCAGATAAGAAAAAGGAATCAAAAGCATACAAATTAGAAAGGAGTAAGTAAAATTGTCATTATTTGCAGGTGACATGGTACTGTACATAGAAAACCCTATAGGCTCCACTAAAAATTACTCAACATAATAAGCAAATTTGGCAAAATAGCTGGATACAAAGTCAATATCCAGAAATCAAAGACATTTTTATACACCAACAATGAAACATCAGAGAAAGAAACTAGAAAACGAATCCCATTTACTATAGCAACAACAACAAAATATAAAGTACCTAGAAATCAACTTAACCAAGGAAATAAAAGACCTGTACTTGGAAAACTACAAAACACTGAAGAAAGAAATTAAGGAAGATACAAATAAATGGAAGTATATACCATGTTCATGGATGGGAAGAATTAACATCATAAAAATGATCATACTACTCAAAGCCGTCTATAGATTCAACACAATCCCTATTAAATTACCAATGTCATATTTCATAGATATAGAACAAATACTTGAAAATGTATGGAGTCAAAAACTACCCCAAATATCTATAGCAATCTTGAGACAGAAGAACAAATTAGGAGGAATCATAATACCATATTTCAAACTATATTACAAGACCATAGTAATCAAAACAGCCTGGTACTGGCACAAGAACAGACAAATAGATCAATGGAACAGAATAGAGAGCCCAGAAATAAGCCCAGGACTTTATGGGCAACTAATATTTGACAAAGGGGGAAGGGAACATAAACCAGAGTGCAAATAGCCTCTTCAGTAAGAGGTGTTGGGAGAACTCTACAGGCATACGCAAAAAAATTAAACTAGACCACCAACTTACACTATACACCAGAATAAACTCAAAATGGATAAAAGACTTAAAAATAAGCCATACTACCAGAAAAGTCCTAGGAAAAAAACAAAAAACATAGGCAAAAAAATTGCAGATAGCCCACACAGCAACATTTTCACAGATATCTCTCCCAGGGCAAGGGAAATAAAGGAACAAATAAACAAATAGGACTACAGCAAACTGAAAAGTTTCTGCTCAGCTAAAGAAATTATAAAAAAATGAGAAGGGAACCAACCATGTGGGAAAACATATTTGCCAATGACACTTCAGACAAGGGTCTGATCTCCAAAGTATGTAAATAACTAATATGACTCAACACCAGGGAGACAGCCCAATAAAAAAAATGAGGAAAGGACCTGAACAGACACTTCTCCAAGGAAGACATACAAAGGGCCCATAAGCATATGAAAGAACCTTCAACATCACTAGTCAAGAGAGATGCAAATTAAAGCCACAATGAGATACCACCTCATACCTGTCAGAATGGCCATCATTAACAAATCAACAAACAACAAGTGCTGGCGAAGATGTGAAGAAAAGGGAATCCTTAGTACATTGTTGGTGGGAATGCAGACTGGAGCAGCCACTATGGGAAACAGTATATCATTTCCTCAAAAAATTAAGAATGGAACTGACTTTTGACCCAGCAATTCCACTGCTAGGTCTATATCCAAAGAACCGTGAAACACCAATTCAGAAGAACCTGTGCACCCCTATGTTCATAGCAGTGCTATTTACAATAGCCAAGTGCTGGAAACAGTCTAAGCATGCATTAGTGGGTGAATGGATCAAAAAAACTTTGGTACATTTCAACAATGGAATACTATACAGCAGGAACAAAAAGGTTACTTCTACCTCTTACAGCAGCATGGATGGAACTGGAGAGTATTATGCCTAGTGAAATAAGTCAGGCAGTGAAGCACAAATACTATACGATCCCACCTAATACAGGAAATGAATGAACAAAACAAACAAATAAGCAAAATAGAACTAGAGGGTGAAAACAAGGAACAGGCTGACAGTGACCAGAGAGGAGGGGGGAGGGGGAGAAAGGGTCAATGAAGGGATCAAGTTTATTTAAGGAACTAGTATGAATGACCCATGGGCAAGTACAACATGTGGGGATTGACTGTGGGGTTGGGGTGGGGTGGGTCAGAGGAGAGCAAGGTGGGAAAAAATGGGACAAATGTTACATAAAAATAAAATTTTAAAATATAATTTTAAAGAAAATTTAGCATATATTAAAACTGTGCAAAACATGCTTTATGTTTATAAGTAAAATAGACTTAAGTTCTAAGTTTGGATAAATTTAAATAGCCCATATAACTGCCTGAACACCTTGACTGACATTCAAAGGTCTTGTGGGTCATGACTAGGACAATTCATTGTATGAGAATGTCCTCCTTATTGCAGAACATCTAACCTCCCTGACCCTTCCTCTTTACCTGGTTACACCCTCCAATATATGACAACCAAAAAAAACTCTGACACAATTCCTAAACAACTCCTTCTGGCAATATAATCCTATTGGGAATTCCAATTCAGGAGCAGGCCTAGGTGCTATGTACGAATCCCTAAAGGCAGTGGAATAAACAGCTAGTTTACTAGGAGGGTTTTGCTACACTCCAAATGTAGTTTTATCTCAACCTGCATTCCAAGTACTTATTATCTAGAGATCATGTGCTAGTCTCTTAATCTCCCTGAGCCTCAACTTCTCATTTGTAAAATGTGACTATAATTAGCTCCTACCTTACAGGATTGTGAGGATTAAATAGCATATGTACAGCACTTAGCAAAGTGTCTGGCTCAAAATAAATAATAGTAGTACTAGTTGTTGTTGTTCTTGTTAATATCCTTGTATGCTATGAGGAGAAAAGTATTATTCCTTTAGGAAGAGATTATTAGTCCCCACCAAATATTCCATGTACTCCTTTACATTTCCCAGCCTCCTTTGCAGTCAAGATGGGGCCTTATAACTGGTTCTGGCCAATGTACTATGAACTGAGTGATGTGTCACTTAGAGGCTAAAGTAGGTAAAAGCTAGTGACCTGTCACCTTCTCTTTGTTCTCTATATTAGCTTTGAATGAGAGAGAAATGAGCCTCTGATCAGTGCATCCCCATTTAACAGAATGAGAATATTCAGGTACAAAAAATAAATGTAAGATCATATTGACTTTCATATGCAGTGACTCATAATCAGTCTCATGTACATATAATGTATAACAAGCCCTTCATGTAAACCAGGATTATGTTTCCAAATTCAGTATTGCATTTAATTGTCCTCATGAAACTGTTATCTAATAAGTAGAGAAAAATAGAACCCTATTGAGACAAAAGTGCTAGGTGGTTGGTTAGGCAGCTAGCTAGGCAACTCTCTCCCATAATCCAGCCTCACCTAGGAAATTTAGTTTCATGTCTTAGCAAAATGGCAAACTTATCCATCATGGACCTGAAGTATGTATTATTCTTAAAGATTCAAGATAACAAATGATAAAAGTATGTATATTAGGGATCTATGCACAAGTCACAGAATATTAGAGATGACAGTGGCTGTTCAGATCATGTCATCCAATACCTACACTTTACACATAAGGATACTCAGGCCAAAAAAGAAGGAAAAGAATGACCCCAAGATGGTCAACAATTATAATAAACAAGGCCCCCTACCTCTTAGATCAATAATCTTTGCACTAATAACCACTATTTCTAACATATGGCAATTTAAACATACATGGTTCTGTTTCCCTTTTCTCTGGTGTGGGACAATGGAGTTATACAAGAGGTTGAAACAGCACATTGAAATGAGCTAAGAAAAAGACCTAGATTCCATTGAAATATGAGAAAAGCTAGTTAAGAATGTGTAAATCTATCCAGGAAAAGAATATTAACACACCAAGTCCCTATCCAAAATCGTCTAGAATTATTCATCACCACAAAATACCTGTGCTGTCCATGTAGAAGATGCATTTAAACTTATTTTCCCCCAGGACAGGCTTACAAAGAAGCATCTACCCTCATTACCATTAACTTCTGAAGTGACTGGCTAGAATTAAGGATGTAGCATAAGGTTAGGGTCAGGAATATGGCCTGTTAATGTATTGTGGGGACACTAGCTGGTTTGTAGAAGGAATGGTCCCAACTTGTGTCTAGGCTTCTTAAGCCTTAGGTCTGGCCAAAAATAATCATCCCAGCCAGACCTGTTTCCCCTCCAGAAGCAGCAGGGGCCAAAGGTTTTAATTTATCCTTGAGGAGATTGTACCTCAGGCAAAATATCTGTTCCAGTACTCCAGTATCTCCATCTGCAGCCTCAGGACCATGTCAGAGGAGAAAATATCATTGGGGTGAAATTTGCCTTGATCTCAAACTCCATTTCTGCAGAAAGCACCTAGCTTTCTCTCTCTAGTCCCAATGCCATGTTGTAAACTAGTAAATTTCAGCATATAGCTGAAGGCCACATAGGCCCAGCTTCCCTGTGTAGGCCTTGGGAAGAGCATTTGTCATGTGTTACACACCAGGTTTACTAGAAGGGGCTTGAATTTACAACATGCAGTGCTGAGGAAGATCCATTTATAAAAAGACTTTTTTTTTAAAGTATATTTTGTTAACTTTGATATCTACATCTAGAAATAGAATATTTTCTTTCCTTGGTGGGGGGTGGGCAGTGAGAATACAGGGCCTAGTGAGCACCTGCCAGAACACCACCATTATGCAGAGTGCTGATAAGGCAAAATATGGTGCATATGCAAGTGAGTTTTTTTCAGGTTTTCCAGTTGTCAATGGCTTAGTGAAAATTCTCCAGACCCAGAATGCCTATCATCTGGACCTGCTGATTGATATATATTTCTAGTTTGCTCACTTACCTGAATTTTTATCAATAGCTGTTACTCAGATTTTTATCACTGACTTAAATGCCTTTACTCTTTTTTCTGTTCTCTCCTAAGGATTATTTTAATTACCTATATATTATATATTTAATTATCTATATAATTATAAAATTATAACTATTTATAACTATGTATGTACCCACATATATACATATATAAATACATACACATACATATAAGTATATGTGGTTGAATATTGTAATTGTGTTTGCAGATGTAATATTAATGGCCACTTTTGACCTCTCCCAAGCATAAATACCCTAAATAAGTCTTTAACAATTAAGTAATTCATTCCACACTACCACAGACCTATTTTCCTGTTCAAATCAGCTCCCTCTTTACTGGTCCTCAAGCTTAACAGAGAATGCAGATTGCGGGTAATGAACGCTTTGGGGCAATGGTTTTCAAACTTCATCAGAATCCCTTAGAAGGCTTGTTAAAACACAGATTACCGACCCTGGCTGGTGGCACAATGGATAAGGCGCCAGCCTGCGAACCCGAAGGTCGCTGGTTCAATTCCCCAGCCAGGGCGCATAACCAGGTTGCAAGCCAGGCCTCCAGCCAGGTCTGTAGCTGGAGGCAGGTGAAAGGCAACCATACATTGATGTCTCTCTCCCTTTCTGACTCTCTCCCTTCCCCTCTCTCTAAAAATAATAAATAAAATATTTTTTATAAAACACAGATTACTAAATGCACTCCAGTTTTATTCAGTAGGTCTAGTGGAGAAGGTGCTCAGAGTTTGCACTTCTAACAAATTTCAAAGCAATACTTACTGATGCTGCTCCATGGACCACAATTTGAGAAGCTCTGCTTTGGGAACTGTGGTGAACAGGCTTAGAAGCTTGCTGATGCAAATATACCTGATTCTGACTTCATAGAGCCAAAATGGCTCCTAGGACATAAAGCAAGAGAAAAATAAGACTTCTATTTGCATGTGTCAATTCTGAAGTAAAGGGACAGTACAGTTTTATCCTACCCCTCTCCTACAACTATTCGAGTTTGTACAAAATGAGATAACCCAACCTTGGTTATGAGAATTAAGAGGGGAAAATACAGAATAACATAAACTAGTTAGCTTATTCATGCTTTCTGGACACTGATTTTTAGACTATGACAGATAGAAAAAAATGATGAGCTTGCCAGTTCACCTCTGCCCTAAGCAAGCACAATGTAGATCTGAAACTTTGGTGTGAGAATTTAAGATGGAAGGGGTCCTCATCAGACCTTGATGTGAATCTGCAGACATTGGCCCAGGAACTCACACTTTAACAAGTGATTTGGGTGTAGGTGGCATAAGGACCACACTTTAAGAAGCATTGTGCTAATGGTAAAATGCAGAACACAAGAAAGAGACCAGAATAATGCTTATTAAAAATCTAGATGCAAGTGTTACTTCATATAGTGCAGGCAACTTACTCAGGGCTAGCAAGCAAATGAAGTAATCAGAGTGACATTTGTTGCTGCAAGTGGTATTTAGACTTTTTGGAAATATAAACAGAAATTTGTTTAGTAAAAATAATTATCTCTAGCACTGAATTCATTCATCTGTATCTAGAAATGGAATCTTGAAAACTGACCAAGTTATACAATGCTTTTTGGATATTTATACAATTTCTTCAAAGTGCTTGTATTAATTTACTGCATTCCAATATTACCCCTATGAACTCATACCTTACCCCATTCCAAGAATTAATAAATAGAAACCTAGAAACCATTTTGCCCTGTACACACAATTAAGTGACTGAGCTAAGAGTAGAATTCAGGCCTCAGGGATCTCCAGAGACCCCTTATTTATCTCAGGCTGAAGTTATAGGAAGAGATAACTGAAAATTATACTTCATAGTGTACCATGTTGGCAACATTTTGGATGCTGCACCTTGTTTTTGTGTTAGAAGCTTATAAAACATCATGCTAGTTAACAGGAAACAGAATAAACAAGCAGATTTCCTACTCATTTAGGTGTGTTTTGCCTTCTGGTCTATCCTTCAAAATCCCCTAAGACTGACATCACAGGAGGAGGGTGGGAAGGATGAAAGATTTCATTCATGCACATTAATTTCATTACCCTTTGAATTATCATTGTTTGGGGAACACAACAGAACATTTTGCTCTGCTATAAGCTTTTTTAAAGTTATTTTGGGAAAATTAGCATAATTTGGGGTTCCTTTGCCATCTGCAAACTGAATTTACCTGGAGCAGTTGTCCCTAATTATTAGATGCCCTCGTGTATCCAATATGGCCCCATCTGTCTATACAATGAATGGCTTTGGCTAAATAAAGAAAAAATTATTGAGGAATGATAGACCAATCAGGGCCATGTTCAAAGAATGAGGACACAATTGCCCTGCAGTTGGTTGGAACATGTAGCACCTTCTAAATTTAAAGAGGATAATACAAAGTCCTGGTTTCAAGACCATCCAACAAGAGGAATTAGAAGGCACAAGTACACAGACCAGAAGAATAGACTTGTATAAAATGTCAAGTGTTGACTAGAGCCTCTAATTTAATTGCTGTTGTATTTTTGTACATTACTTTTTAGTTTCTTTATACCCATCCCTGCAATTGCCATACTGTTGTCCACATCTGTGAATCCTTTTTCCATTTTGCTCAAGCCCTGCACACTAGCTGTCATCCTGCCCTCCATTTATGAGTCTGTCCCCATTTCCCTTTTTAGTTCAGTTTGTTCATTATATTCCAGATACGAGTGAATCCTATCCTACAGATCAAGTCAAAAGATATACAAGGTCTGTCCGGAAAAAGTCCAGCCACTGTTAATATAACAAGAATAGTTTATGTGACATCAACGTAACCTCACAACCAAGGAGGGTGGACTGAAATGCACATGAATGAACAATGATGACTTCAATGTATAGTCAGTGGGGACAGTAGACACCCTTGAGTGAGCATGTGTACTGTGTGGCTATCCCATTCAAAATGACTGGGTGAGTAGAGCAACAAATCTGCATCAAATTTTTCATTAAGCTTGAACCTTTCTCCATGGAAACTACTGGGATGATTCAGAAGGCTGAAGCTACGGGCAACTGGTGATTGGCAGCTTCATCACAATATGCCCACTCATGCATCCCATCTCGCACAGAGATTTTTGGTAAAACATCGAATCACCCAGGTGACTCAACACCCTACAGCCCAGATTTGATGCCCTGGGACTTCTGCCTTTTCCCAAAACTAAAATCACCTTTGAAATGGAAGACATTTCAGACTGTCAATGAGATTCAGGAAAATACAACAGGGTAGTTGATGGCAATCAGAACTGTGTGAGGTCCCAAGGTGCCTACGTTGAAGGGGACTGAGGTGTCATTGTGCTATGTACAATGTTGCTTGCATCTTGCACATTGTTCAATAAATGTCTCTATTTTTCATATTACATTACTGAATACCTTCTGGACAGACCTTGTATATTTCATCCCTACCTGCCCTCCTGATTCCAAAATCACATTAGAGGTAAAAAATAAAAACCTCTATTCTCCCATTTCCTACCTAATTATTAGGGGAAGATAGACATCTTGGAATGGGTTGTTTTTTTTTTAATTGATTTGCTTTTTGTGTAACCTATTAGCATTCCAACTTGTCAGAATACTTGTTGTTCTATAGCATTTGGGTGAAGGGGAGCTATAAATAAAGAGAGCTGAGAGAGTGCAGCCTGCTGTTAGCATGGCTTGCAAGCTATTGCATTATAAAAACACACTCTAGTTTTTGCTTTAATACCTTCTGTGTTGAGTAGCTGGCCTCTGCCCAAGGTTAGACTGAAATACTTTGGGCACTTGACATTTCACCTTCCATTTCTTCCAGCTCTTGTTTATGTCCTCTGCTGCAGGGAACAGGAGAGAAGAACCTCAGAGAGATACAGAGACAGTTTTCATGAAAATAAAGATGCAGGATGCAAGAAAAAATGCAGACACAAATTTTTGCCTATTATAAAATAGTGTTCAGCATCAAAGACAGAGGCAAGACAATACATAAGTAACATACTTTCATCACAGCCCAATCTTTTAAAGTCAATTATTCCTTTACTTTTCAAAATACACAAGCAATTTAACAGGTCAAATCAATATGATTTTCTTCTTCCCCGACATACCTCCAATCTCTCCCTGAATAAACAGCTCTCTGAAAACAAATATCAAATATTCCATTTGCTTGTGTTATCTCCTGCCCCTACCATTTATTTCCATGGAATAGCAATGTGCAACTATGCTCCCTGGATCACATCTGGTCTACAGCCTCCAGGTGGTTTAATTTTGAACACAAATCCTAGCAGTCTTCTCTAGTTATTGTGGTACCAGGATGCAGGAAAGTTGCTGAGGGAGAAGTGTATAACTGTGTTCTCAATCGATTTCTGAGGGGTAGTCACTCTGTATTGCCTCCTCTTACTTTCCCTTTTTACTTCCAGCTTGCCCTTTCTACCTTCCTGGCAGATACATTTTTTGAAAAAAGTAAAAGAGAGACAGAGAGAGAGAGAAAACCCCCTTTTTCTGTTTCTCCCTACTACCTCAAGTCTTCCATGTAAATTGCAACTTGCACAAGTTATGGATTTCTAATAGAAGTTAATTTGGGTTGAAATACCAAGACTATATATCTTGAGAGGTAAACTCCAGCTCACTTTTTCAACTGGTACATCATTGTTGTAAACAATAAAATAAATAGACATTTATTAATCACTTGCTGTTTACAAAGCACTTTACATGTGCCTCCTCATTTCATTTCCACTACTTCCTATTATTATCTCCTGGACAGCTTTGGAAACTAAGACATCCAGAAGCTATTTAACTTCTACTAGTGGATTGAGACTTAAAACCAGCTATGTATTTTTTTTTTAAATAGGTATGTATGACTCCAAAGTTTGTAATTTTGATCACTACACTTTCTGCCACTCATAAATCAACTCTGGTAAAAGGTAAAAAAATCATTTAAATGAGGAAATGGGTTGAAAATTATTGTTGTGCTTTCTTCTTTTGCCTTTTTGAGTACTTAATTTATACCCTAGTCTACTTTAGACAATCATTTGGGGAGGGGGTGGGAGTACATACTAGAGACATCAGCATTTATGACAGAAAAGAAGAAATGAAAATAAAAAGGGTAATATTTGCTTCTGACATACAAAATAGAATCATGCAGTAGGGCAATAGCCCTACAAGCCAGATTTTTGTCTTACGAAAACAACAATAGTGTCATTAATAGGGGGAGGAGATAGCAGCTGGATAGCTGGTAGTGCTGAGAGCTTCCTTGGGTTTCAGAGCAGCTGGAGGATTCAACACAGATTTCATGTAGGTGAAAGCCAAAGGGAGGGAATGTGGGAAGCCACCAGATTTTTGGAGTGATTGCTTGAAATATAGCAGAGCTCTAATAGATGATGCAATTTAAGGCAAGAGCCCAAGCTGGCTGTAGCCCCCTGCAGATCACAGAGGCTTGGGAGCCCACAGTTTCTGAACCAGGTCACAGGGGCAGCCTGGCCTAGCCCAGCTCTGCAGGATACCCCACTGAAGGGCAGCTTCGGGCAGCTTTGGAACAGCTTGTTAACCAGGTGGTGGATGGCAGGGAGCAGTGAAATGGGGCAAGCACAAGAAGATGGGAAAATAGCATTGTTAGAGCACTGCAACTGGCCTGGCCCTGACTGTGAGAAACTGAGTTTTGATGGTGGGCCAGAAGTACAGAACAAGAAAGTGACAAGCCCACATTGGTGCAAGGGCATAGCAGCTCTTCAGAGAAAGGTCAGCAGCAACAAAAGAATACTTTGGAAGGGCACATGGGGACATATTAGTACCTACCTTCCCTGGACCCAGACTGGTACCAGAGCCAGTTCTTTACCCACATGCTACAATAGCCATTAGCTGTTCAAACCACTGCCCCCCGCCGATGACATCAGCCTAACTGGAAGACCTAGCCCCACCTACAGGATTTGCTTGGTTAGTAAGATGGGAGTAGAGGGAGCATACCTCAACATAATAAAGGCCATATATGAGAAACCTGCAGCCAACATCATACTCAATGGGCAAAAACTAAAAGCCTTCCCCTTAACATCAGGAACATGTCAAGGTTGTCCACTCTCTCCACCTGTACTTAACATAGTTTTGGAAGTTCTACCCATAACAATCAGACAAGAAAAAGGAATCAAAGGCATCTACATCGGAAAAAATAAATAAAACTGTCATTATTTGCAGATGACATGACAGTGTACACAGATAGTTCAGCAAATGGATGGAACTGGAAAGTATTATTCTTAATGAAATAAGCCAGGCACCAAAAAACTGCTTGACCTAATAGGCAAATTTAGCAGAATAGCTGCATACAAAGTCAATCTTCAAAAATCAAAGGCATTTTTGTACGCCAA
Source organism: Noctilio leporinus (assembly GCA_004026585.1). Classification (NCBI taxonomy): domain Eukaryota; kingdom Metazoa; phylum Chordata; class Mammalia; order Chiroptera; family Noctilionidae; genus Noctilio; species Noctilio leporinus. Next base: position 20,593 of record PVIW01008093.1, on the reverse strand, counting down.
CAATAAAACATCAGAGTGAGAAACTAGAAAACAAATCCCATTTACTATAGCAACAAGAAAAATAAAGTACCTAGGAATAAACTTAACCAAGGAGGTAAAAGGCTTGTTCTCAAGAGAACTGCAGAATACTGAAGAAAGAAATCAAGGAAGATGCAAACAAATGGAAGCATATACCATGTTCATGGATGAGAAGAATTAACATAATTAAAATGGCCATACTACACAAAGCTACTTATAGAGTCAATGCAATCCTTATTAAAATACCAAATATGTATTTCACAGATTTAGAACAAATACTTCAAAAGTTTATATGGAGCCATAAACAATCCCAAATAGCTTCAGCAATCTTGAGAAAGAAGAAAAAAGTAGGAGGAATCACAATATTGGAATCAAACTATATTACAAAGTCATTGTAATCAAAACAGTATGATGCTGGCATAAAAATAGACATATAGATCAATGGAACAGAATAGAGAGCCCAGAAATAAACCCAGGTTTCTATGGTCAACTAATTTTCAATAATGGGAGAAGGAGCATAAAATGGAGTGACAATAGTGTCTTCAAGAAGTGGTTTTGGGAGAATTGGACAGGAGCATGCAAAAATGAAAAGATACCATATACCAAAATAAACTCAAGCTGGATAAAAGACTTAAACATAAGCCATGCCACCATAAAAGCTCCAGAGGAAAACATAGGAAGAAAATTGTCGGATATCCCACACATCAAGATTTTCACTGATACTTCTCCAAGGGCAAAGGAAATAAAGGAACTGAGAAAAAATGGGACTACATCAAAATTAAAAGTTTCTATTCAGCTAAAGAAAACATCAGAAAACTAAAAAAAGAAACTTCTGTATGAGAAAACATATTTGCTAATGATACCTCAGACAAGGGTTTGATCTCTAAAATATATAAAGAAATTAACATGACTCAATACCAAGAAGAAAGACAACTCAATTTAAAAATGGGCAAAGGACCTAGACAGACACTTCTCTGAGGATAATATGCTGTATTAAGGGCCCATAGGCATATGAAAGAATGCTCAACATCACTAGCCATCAGAGAGATGCAAATTAAAACCACAATGAGATACCCCCTCACACCTGTCAGAATGGCCATCACTAGCAAATCAACAAACAACAAGTACTGGCAAGGATGTGAAGAAAAAGGAACCCTGGTACATTGTTAGTGGGAATGCAGACTGGTGCATCCACTATGGAAAACAGTATTGAATTTCCTCAAAAGAAACTAAAAATGGGACTGACTTTTGATCCAGCAATTCCACTGCTAGGTCTATATCCAAAGAACCCTGAAACATCAATTCTGAAGAACTTATGCATCCCTATGTTCATAGAAGTGCTATTCACATAGACAAGTGCTGGAACTAGCCTAAGTGCCCATCAAAGGAACCAGTCTAGAGGTGACAAAGAATTTCTACCTTTCTAGTTCTGAAAAATTACAAGGGGGACAAGAAAGTGAGAAAGGCAGGAAAGAAAGTGGAGTTTACAGGGGCAACCACAGTAAGATAAGTAAGGGTAACACTGCTCCCCAACTGATACTATGACAGGAGGCTACCTCACAGACTCCTATAACTTCCAATCTAGGCCAACTAGGCACAGAGAGCCCTGAAGCTTAGTCTTTCCCATTTTTCCTCAATTTCCATGAGGAATGGTCACTAAGGGGAGGGACTTTGGGTCTGCCGCCTTAAGAATCACTGTGGCAAAGAAATGAGTCTACTCCAGGTGCTAGCCAGTGGTCTAGATAGAAGGCCTGACAGACACTTGGAGCCTATAAACAATGGGGGTTGAAAGGAAGTAAAAGCAACCAGAGCATATTTCCAGGATCTAAACAAGGCAACAAAAGGAAGTCAAATCACAATTAATGAAACTATAACCTTTAGCTATAAATGCCAATAGAGGAAGCAATGAATAGGAGACCAAAGTCATCAATCAGTAACCAGAACCAGACCACAATACAAAGGCTACATGGATCCACGAACTTCCATCTTCTTATTCTTTTATTTTCTTTTTAAATTTAATTGTATTGTTGTTGTATTACATCCTTTCCTTTTTTACTCCCCTCTGTCCCCTTCTCCATCCACCCACTCTGCCACAAAGTCAATCCCACTTGTTGTCCATGTCCATGATTCTTCCACACTAGGTCCTTGACTAAAGTGCTTCCCGTCTTTGCCTCCTTCTCCCCTCTTCCCCTTACCCACTGAAGATCCATTCATTATATTCATGTACCTGGTTGTGTTTTGCTTGTTTGTTTTGTTCATTATTGTCCTATAATGGGTGAGATCATATGGTATTTGTCTTTCACTGACTGGCTTATTTCACTAAGCATAATACTCTCCAGTTCCATCCATGTTGTTGCAAAGGTTTGGAGTTCCTTCTTTCCTTCTGCTGCGTAGTATTCTATTGTGTAAATGTACCAAAGTTTTTTGATCCAATCATCCACTGATGGGCACTTAGGCTCTTTCCAGGACTTGGCTATTGTAAATAGTGCTGCTATAAACATAGGGGTACATAGGTTCTTATGAATTGGTGTTTCAGGGTTCATCGGGTATAGTAACAAGATCCCCTTAAAGTATTCATAAGTTAAAGTTGATTCTTAACCACTCAGCTGCCCTATATCTTTTGATTGGTGCATTTAATCCATTTACCTTTGTACCTATGTTTCTGTCTGTCTCTGTTTCTTCATCTTCTTTTTTGTTTTTAATATATTTTTTTATTGTTGTTATATTACATCCATCCCCATTTGCTCCCCTCTGTCCCCCTCCCCACCCACCTGTTTCTTCATCTTCTTAAAGCAGACCCTTTAGCATCTCTTGGAATGATGGTTTGGTGGAGATGTTTTCTTTTAGACTTCTTTTGTCAAAGAAACTCCTTATTTCACCATCCATTTTGAATGGCAGCCTTGCTGGGTAGAACATTCTTGGTTGCAGGCCTTTGTTTTTCATTGCTTGAAATATATTTTGCCATTCCCTTTTGGCTTGTCGTGTTTTTTATGAATAATCATTTGGTAACCTTATGGGGGGCCTCCTTATATGTTATTAGCTGTTTCTCTCTTGCTGCCTTTAGGATTCTCTCCTTGTCTTTGAAATTTGCCCTTCTCATGATGATGTGTCTTGGAGTGGGCCTGTTTGGGTTCATTTTCCTTGGGACCCTCTGTGCTTCCTGAGTTTGCATGACATTTTCTCTCCTTAGACTAGGGAAGTTTTCTGTCATTACTTTTTCAAACAGGTTTTCTATCCCTTGCTTCTCCTCTTCTCCTTCTGGTATCCCTATGATACGGATGTTATTATGTTTCATGTTGTCCTGCAGCTCTCTGAAAACCTCTTCATTCTTTTTTCATTTTGTTGCACTGCCTGGGAATTCTTTTCTACATTGACCTCCAGCTTGATGACCTGATCCTCTGCTTTCTCTAGCCTGCTTTTGGTTCCTTCTACTGTGTTCTTCAACTCAGAAATGCTATTCTTCATTTCCTTCTGGCTTTTATCGATGGTTTCTAGGTCCTTTTTAATGCTGGTGTAGTTCTCAGTAAGTTCCTTGTAGCTTTCCTGGAGTTCCTAGTTCCCCTGGAGTTGTTTGTAGTTTTCTTTGAACTCACTGAGCTCATTAGGCTTCTCTATCATCATTATTTTGAATTCTGTATCTGATAGGGTGCTTGCCTCTATTTCATTTTGCACTCTTCCTGGGGATTCCTCCTTTCCATTTGCTGAGGGTTTATTTCTTTATCTCCTCATTTTAGGTAGCTCTTGTTTGTTTCTGCTTCTTGGATTGGTCTGCTTTGACTTACTGTCTTAGTGGTGTGACCTTCTGTGGTGTAGAGGTGCACTTTTTTTTTTTTTTTACTTCCTGGATCTGTACTTGCTGACATCAGCTCATGTCCCAGTCTGGGTCTAGTGAGCCAGTTGGAGACTACCAGAGATCCACTGTCTTTGTCTCCTTTAGTTGTTAATCCAATCAGCCTGTGATCAGTGGTCAGTTTTAGGCACCACTGGGTGGGGCAGATGAATTCAGTTGTTAATCCAATCAACCTGTGATCTGAGGTCAGCTTTAGGCACTGCTACTTTGGTTGGATTAATTCCTATGGGCGGGGCTGTGGCTTTCCCTCAGGCTCCCACCCTTTGGAGAACTGTGGTCTGCAGGCTGTAGGGGGGATGGGTCAGCACTGGACTCACAGGCTGCTCCCTCAACTCTCCCCCTAAAGCCACTGACCCAAACTCTCCTTAAGTGTCTCTAGTCCACTGTGCCCTTTCTCTGCTGGAGCCCAGGGTAGGTGGTGCCTCTGTAGTTTCGTGAATGGCCCCTTTAAGAAATCAGTCTCTCTGTCAAGCCAGCTAAACCTGGTGGCTTTTTGCTTTTCACAGCTGGGTGCTGTTTTACTCTCAGCTGTGTTGCGGTAGGCTGGGGAGTCCAGTTGGGGGCTTATATCCCACCCTTCTCAGATGGATCCCCTGGATGCTGAGATGTTTCTCAATCCCTTCAGCTGCTGCCCGTGGGAGCCCTGCCAGCCTCTTGAGTCTCTGCACTTCCTACCGGTCACGTTGTGATGAATCAGTTCTGTTCTGTCCCTGGTAATAAGACTTCTCTCCAATTGGTGTTCTGTTGGTTATTCTGGATGATTTTTCCCCAGTTAAGTTGTAATTCCAGTTTGGTGTTGGGAGGAGGTTGGTGCAGCTCCTCTCACTCCCCCACCATCTTGGTTCTCCTCCATCTTCTTGACATCAAGAAGTTCTGATAGGAAAATTGCCCATAGGACTGTAACTCTTATCTTAACCTTTTCCCAAACCCCTTACATACCTTTTCCTTCTCCCTTTATAAAGGTCAACTTAGGATGAAATGTGAAAAAAGATTTTAGGGTACATAACTGGCCATTTTCTCAGATCACCAGCATCTGAATAAAGCACCCATAAAGATTAAATCCTTGTCCCTACTTATTTGTTCTGATAGTGACAGGCAGCAAGAATACCAGCTTTTCCACTTTCAGTTCCACAATCCCTCACCTCATATACTCAGAGGTATATACTCATATATTCAGATATCATCTTATGGAAAATAGTAGTAAAAGGTTATCTGACACAGCATTTTTATCAAACAGAAACTGAACACTATTCTAAAGGGATTACTTAAATTGGTAGTTAATAAACTATGGCCCATGGATTTAATCCACTACCTACTTTGTAAATAGGTTTTGGAATTTAGCCACTCCCATTAATTTGTATACTGTCTATAACTGCTTTTGCTCTGAGTTGAGTACCTGCAACAGAGATCATAAGGCTCAGAGAGCCTAAAATACTTATGTAGTCCTCTGCAGAAAAGCTTGCCAATCCTCAGCTTAAATTACCAAATCAGACTAAATTTTAAACCAAATTGGATACTTACAGTTTGGGGAGCCACCCTTCCCAAGTGGGTGGGTGGGCTAAAGAGAAAGGCCTGATTAGATATAGGCACACTTGTACAAGTTGACTTTCTCTATGTCAGTCATCCTGTGTATTACATCTGCAATACTGCTACAATTATTTTATATAATAACAGTAATAATCCTTTAAAATTATATAGTATTTTAGAGCTTATGAAGTGCATTCATATCCATTGGCTTACTTATTTACAAAAATTCTATGAGAAAGGTATATTAGTACCATTTTACAGATAAGAGCATAGCTGAGTCTCAGTGAGGTGAAATTACTTGGTCAAGATTATATACACATCTAGTAAGAAAGCTAGGATGTGAACTCAGGTGCTTTGATTACACATCTCCTGTGCCTCTCATCCTACCCCAGCCAAACTAATAGGAGTATCAATGTCAAGTTAACCAAAGTGGAATCAACAAACTTAGAAGCTGGCCCTCTAGCTTTACTCTGAGTCATCAAAGTAAAATTTTAAAGACAGAATATCAAGCTGATACCTTCAAAGGACTATTCTGTATGACAAGTTGAAAAAATTGCTATCTGATTTAACTTGGAGGTTTTTCCTTAAAAAAATAAGTAGGATAGTACCAGATTGGCCTGGGTTTAAGTCCAGCTCTGCCTCTTACTAGCTGTGTGATCTTAAAAACATTAGTTAATCCTTCTAGGTCTCAATTTCCTCAAATTGGAGGAAATTGGAGGGTTTTCTGAGGATGAATAGAGATGATTCATGCTAAGTACTTAGCACAGGATCCGGAACATGGTTAGTATAAAATGAATGACCACTCAATACAAGACTGTTGATGCAAACAATACAATCACTCTATGAGTATGACAGAGTCTTACAAAATTAAACATGCAATTATCATATAAGCAAGAATTTGCTCTCCTGGGCATTTATCTGAAAGAAATGAAGACTTACCTTCAATACAAACCTGTGTATAAATGTTTACAGCAACTTTAATTGCAATAGCCAAAAATTGGAAACAACCCAGATGTCTTTAAATATATAGATAAATGGTTTAAAAACTCTGGTAATGCATACCATGGAATGCTGCTGAGCAATAAATAAATAAATAAATAAATAAGGGGGTGAAACAAAACAACTTGGATGAATCTCCAGGAAACTGTGCTGAGTAAACAAGCCAACCTCAAATGGTTAAACACTGTATAATTTAGTTAATGTAACATTTTTGAAATGACAAAATTATGGAGATATAGAACTGAGGAATGATTGCCAGAAGTTTGGGAGGAGCAGCATAAGAGGAATCCGTGACTATAAAAGGGTGACACAAGACATCCTTTGGTAATGGAACTGTTCTGTAACTTGATTTTGGTGTCACACACAAGAATCCACATATGTGATAAAATTACATAGAACTAAATGCTTTGCAAACACATACAAATGAGAACATGCCAAACTAATAAAATCTGAGTAAGATTGTTGGATTATATCAATCTTAATTTCCTAGTTGTACTATATACTGTATTATAGATAGATGGTGATGATATAGACAGATAGGATATTGATGGATATAGATATAGGTATATTTATATAAACAGTACTATTGTACAATCATTTTATAAGATATGTTCAGGGGGAAACTAGGTAAAGATTACATAGGATCTCATTATATTAGTTCTTACAACTACAGTTATCTCCAAATAAATACTTTTAAAAGTCTATTAATGCATTCTTCCAAAATAGATATAACCCAATATAAGCTGCCACTGTATAAAGTAAGGCTTCTGTCTTACATTTAAAAACGAACAAAGAACTTTCTTGGGATCCAGAATTCAAAAAGTTACCACTAATAATAACCAATTTGATAGGAATGGGGGAGGTTTCCCACTTCTAACTTAATACCCAGGATCTCTATAAAAAGAGCCTGTTAATCATCAGGCTTTTTTTTTTTTTTTTTTTTACACATCAGTAGATATAGAAATATCACCACAAAATCTGGATGTGGAGTCAGCCAGACCAAGTTTGAACTCTTGCTCTGAAACCTCATTTACCAGCTTTCTGATAATGACCCCATCTCTGAACTTCATTATACTGGGCTTGTTATGAAGCATTAGCAGGAAGATATAGAGCATTTTATGTGTCAAGTGTGTTTCTTTTACCATCCTTTATACACACACTGAACCCTAACACAATCTCTATTCATGCAACCATGATTTAATCATACATATGTTAAAAAATAAAGAAAACATTCTCTGGGAACCTTGGATTCTTTAAGGGAAGTAAAAGAAATTATTTTTAATCCTCACCTGAGGATATGTTTATTGCCTTTAGAGAGAGAGAAAGGGGTTGGAGAGAAACATCAATTTTTTGCCTGGACCAGAGATTGAACCCCACTGCCTTTTGGTGTACAGGGGTGATACTTTAACCCACTTAGCCACCTGGCCAAGGTAAAGGAAATAATAATTTTTAACAAAAGTGCCATGTCAATGTCCTAGTTGTAATGTGTACTGTAGTTAGGGAAGATGTAACTAACCACTAAGGGGAACTGGGTGAAGGGTGCATGATACTTCTCTGTATTATTTTTCCCAATTTAGTTCAATCTGTAATTATTTTGAAATACAAAAATATTTTTAAAGGAGGGAAATGTGTCATGATTCTGAGGTTCTTGAAATTTTTTATATTCATTACCTCTTAAAACTTTGTAAAGTCCTGGCTGGTAGCACAGTGGATAAGGTGCCAGCCTGCAAACCCAAAGGTTGCTGGTTCAATTCCCCAGCCAGGGCACATAACCAGGATGCAAGCCAGGTCTCCAGCCAGTTCCTTGGCTGGAGGCAGGTGAAAGACAACCATACATTGATGTTTCTCTCCCTCTCTGCCTCTCTCTCTGGAAATAATAAATAAAACCTTTAAAACAAAAAAATTGATTCCTTCCCTTCAAACAAATACTTAAAAATATTATAAAAATCTCAGACTTGAGTAGAACCTTAGGAGTTATGCAGATTACCTGATGCAGAAATCTCTTGCACAATTTCCCTAACATATTATTCAATATGAATATCTCCATTGACAGGAAACTCACTCCTTACCAAAAAGAGTGCTACCTATTTAGAAAGATCTAATACTGTAAAAAAAATCTCTTCCTTATATTGACTTGAAATCTACCTCCATCCAAGTTTCACCTTTAGTTCATGTTATTCCCTACTTCTCCTTTTCAAGGAAGTAAAGAAAGTATATTTGGTGGACTTTTAGTACATTAAAATAAATCATCCTTTCTCCTTGTCAACTAGGAAATAAGACAGGTAGCTGATACTTCTTTCTTTCATCCCTAGAGGCAGATAACTGCTATTGTTTCCTGTAGCTTGCTGGTCAAGCAGAAGGCTGCATGCTGCCAGTAAATGTGTCTGGGCCTTGGTATGAGGACCGTGGGCTACAGGCCCTGATGGAGGCCCACGCGCGCTGCTGGTCCATGGGAAGCGCTTCCTGAGCCTTTTGATTGTAGGCCTTTCGGCCCTGATATCAGTCATCACCTCGCTGCTGCCTCTGCTATGGCTCTGTCACAAAGTGTTCAGATGGCTCATTTTGTGGACTGGCTGGCACACAATGTAAGGCGCTAGGCTCTCAGGAGCAGATCAGTCAGAAGGTGGAAGCCAAGTTAAATGAGCCGGAGGAAGCAGTTCTTTTCCTGGGGGACAATGTCCACAGCCTTCAAGTGAGGCTCTCCCTGCGGTGTCATGCAGAGTATCAATGGATATGTGTGACCCCTAAGCCATACAATGAAACTGAATGGGCCTGGGAGCATGTCCGAGCACACTTGCTGGGAGTATGGTCTGAGAATAACATTAGCCTGGATATGATTCTACTACACCAGCAGATTCAACTCATATCCACAGCTCAGGCGCCGGGGCTTTCGGCTAAGGAATTGGCTTGGCGCTTCATGGGCGGGGTGCAGCAGGCAATATCAGGGGGCAGTTGGAGGGTGGCACTGTGGTCTTGGGTGGGGCTAGGGGTTGTAATCTGTCTTCTTTCTGTTCTCTTGCCAGTTACCATCCAAGCGGGCTGCCAAGCCCTCCAACAAGTACGAGTAGAACTTCATGCCATGCGATTAAGAAATAAAGAAGGGGTTTAAAATATTATAAAAATCTCAGATTTGAGTTGAACCTTAGGGGTTAGGGACTGCTAGTCTGCTTGGCAAGGCCCAGCTAGCAGAAGCAGGTGTTTGGCAAGGCCAGCCCTAGTGCCAGGTGGACTCGGAACGGACACTGTGTATAGGGAGTCAGCCCAGTGTGTTTACCCCATAGCCCATGAAGCATGGAAAGCAGAGAGTGTGCCATACCTTGTTCTCTGCAGCTAGCTTAGCTTCCTGGTTTCAATTGAGCAGGTGCCAGTAATACCTGCATATAAGCTTAGTATGATTAATAAACGGGACTCTCGGATTGGGCGAGCCTCCCGACCCCAACTTTGTCTCTTTTCCTTTTCTTGTGTCCTCTGCTGTCCAAACCCTGTGTGTAATCCAGGGATGGCTGGTCCATCACACTGTAGAAACATCAGACCAATAATCAGCATAATTTAACAAATTCAGCAATATATAGTGACAATAATAGGAAATGATAAGACTCTGCCTTGTATTTACTGAACACCTTTTCTCTAAACAACAACTAAGAACAAGGGTGGTGTCAGTGACTTTTCTATCTTAGAATCAAGGAGCTTCTTGCAAACACCTTGTCTATTTTAATTTATGTAACTTGGATGAGTAATTTCCAAATTTTGCTCTTTATTATCCATTGCATTATGAAAAACTAAGGGGGCAAAGGAGATTTTACAGAACACCATCCAGGTTAAAGAATCAACACTTCTTTGATTTGGTGGAAATTTGCATGTGAAATCCTTATTAATGCTAATGTGAGTTCTGGAACTGTGAATCTTCCATATCAAAGGAAACACATGCTATCTGGAAGACTTCAATTGACGCATGCTATAACTCTCAGATGTTCCTAACTAATTGCTTTTCCTTTTAATCACTTCCCTGCCCCAACTACCACCCACACAGTGAAAAAAAATGTTTTTCATTAATGAAATGAATGCAGTTCTCTTTCTCCTTGACCAAGCTCAGACTAGGACATGGCCCTTTAAAACCTTTCTTAGCCAAATCCTCTGCTGTCTCTAGTTCCCATGTGCTGGTTATGGCTTCTGGCCCCTAGGGCACTAAGCTCTCATTAAAAAGTCCCTTCTTAGTAATTATTGTTATTATTTCCCATTTGGTATGTGGCACTATTATCCATCTATGCAGTGAAATTCTGTGTCCTCCCACTAGCTGACACAAAGATTCTGTCATGACTTCAAAATATAAATTTCTGTCCTTGCCCTGACCAGTATGGCTCAGTTGGTTGGATGCCATCCTGAAAAGCAAATGGTTAGCAGTTCAACTCCTGGTCAGGGCACATGCCTGGGTTGCAGGTTTGATTCCCCGGTGAGGCGAGAGCAGCCAATCAATGTTTCTCTCTTACATACATGTTTCTCACACTTTCTCCCTCCCTTTCCCTCTTTCTAAAATAAATAAGTAAACTAACAAATAAATAAGTAAATAAATGTCTATCCTCAGTTGTTTTTTATTGGTGGCCAGGCGGAGTAGTGGGTAGAGGTCTACTAGATTGTCCACTTTGGGGAATACATATGACAGTCGATCATGGGTGCAAACTAGAAACCAGGATCAGGAAAGCTGAGGTAACTCTGAAGATAAAGAAAAGGGAATCAGTACAACAGTGAAGCAGTCCTAGAAAAGGACCTGGGACTCAGTGCCCAAGAAGGGAGCTGCTGTGAGCATTCCAGAACTGGGGTGAGAGTGGGGAGCCAGAAACCAACGTTCAGAGCAAAGCAACAAGTTATAACCAGCCAAGCAAGTTGCAGTCAGGGCTCAAAGACAATATAAGGGATAGAATGTTCAAGAAGTCAGAAGTCCAGTAGGTACATTAACATCAGGAAGTCATAAAAATTAGAAATAGAGCAAGGTGGAAAGATGAAAATTCAAGCTAATAGGTCAACCCCAGTAGAACTATGGGATGAGACTAAGGGTAGTGGTAAGGCAACAGCCATAGAAAAAACCCCTGAAAAACAGGCATTTTACACTATCCTATTCAAAAGATTTATATGATCCTGATAAAGGCAGAGACCAATTCTTGAATAGCCAACTGAGCACTTGACTGAAAAATTGTGACTAAGACAAGTACCAACTTCTGGAAAAAAGGTCTTGGATTGAACATAAACAGAGGTATTGGAAAAATCAAAGGAAAGAGAAAACCCTGCAGTGTGAAGGGCAAATGCCATAATGTGTTATGTTGGATTCTGATGAGCAAGATGACTTTAAGTTGAGCTATCTCTTTAGACCAACAAAATTACAGATTTCCAAAGTGTCTACTAGTGGTAAAGAAGTGACATTGTTCTAAATTAGTGTTGGGCAACCAAGAGTAGTTCTTAGCAATTCAAAACATGTAGATTAAATTGTGAGAAAATAACCATTTGGGTCCTTCTAGACATGGAATTTTCTCAAAGGCATGAAACCCTACATTCCTTATACTCAAAACTATAAATGTCAAAAGCAGTATAAGAGCTTATGAATAATGTGATTTTTAAACAAGAATCTGAGCACTTAAAAACAATACAATATAAATACCATTAGTCCATATGGTAATCTACTACCTATGCTGTGCACCGCCCCCCCAAAAAAAGGCTTAGCTTTTATTTTTCTCTAGCAACTGCACTATGATTCCATTAGTAGATAATGTGTTTAAAAAAAAAAAGTGATTTCACATGTAGACAAATTCCAGCTCAATATCAAGCAATTGTACATCAATGTTGCTACCATGGAACTAAATGTTAAAAATTGATTCTCTTGTCAGAGTATATATTTAGAATATTTTCCTCTGGGGGCTTCTTCAATATATTATCCATTACTAAAAAAAATGGAATTTTACCTCATCTATTGTGCCAGACAGGTTGAGAGGGCTTTTAGGAGATATCAAAAACTTGAAGTTGCCCTGGCTGGTGGCTTAGTGGATAGGTGCCTGCCTGTGAACCCAAAGGTCGCTGGTTTGATTCCCAGCCAGGGCAACATAATCAGGTTGCAAGCCAGGTCTGTAGCTGGAGGCAGGTGAAAGGCAACCATACATTGATGTTTCTCTCCCTCTCTGCCTCTCTCCCTTCCCCCTCTCTCTGGAAATAATAAATAAAATCTTTTAAAAAAACTTAAGTCCCTATTCTTCATGGATTAAGTTATTTTTCTAATCGTATCTACTGTTTCTAGGTTTTTGGCATTTAAATATAGGAATATTACACCATGTTGTTCTCTGGGTCCTTAGAGTAGTAAAAAGTTACCCTAGCACAGACATACTAACTAAATGGTAAGTGTTCATGGGATCTCTACAGATGATGTCAAACCCCAGCAAAGACTAAATTAGATTGAGACCTATCTACACCTGGTGCTATTTCTTACACTTTGAATTTTGTGGAATCTATAGAATAAAATTTTATTCTTAGAAGTTAATACTTAAAATAGCAATCTCATTAAAGGGTTAGAAGAATTCTGGAATGGGGAATGGGACTCTCACTAGGAACAATAAGAAAATACCAGTTAAGCCAATGGTTTCCAAGTGCTTGTTTGTGAACCCATGCCAATCCATGATGATTTTATTTGACCATGGTGAAATGAGAAAACATGGGTGATGTGTATTTTTCATAATGCTAAAATCATTCAATATTATTATTATAAGATTATGTTTCATTTCCTTCTTTTTAAATATTGATTCTTCTATAATATGATAATGTAAGCAGATGGTGGGTATTTTTTTAATGTCCTCACTTGGGAAGATAATATGTTGGCAGTCCTATTGTTACAGAACAAAAGTTGGGTTTGGCTGTCTGCCACCAAACAAACACATGCATAAGACAAAGCTTGTTGGGAAAGGAAAAGGGTCTTTATTAAAAGGTTGCACAATTTGGGGGGAGTGGGGAACTCCCTGGATACAGACTCCTCTCTTCTGCAAAACACAGGAAAAAAAAAAAAAACAAAAACTTTGTTTCCAATAAGACTGAAACCCAAAGCCATGTCCAGAGATCCCACTCTATTCTTGTGTCCTTTTGGAACCCAAAGCTGCTAGGTGGACAGCTCTTTAGCTTCAGGTTCCCTCCCTGGAGTCTGTGTACCCAGCCCATGCTACCATTGCCAAACTGCAGCTTCCCACAACAAGGTCAGGAGCCTCTGTTGACTGCTGTGGCCAGTCATGCTGGGTCTTGATCCATGGGATCTAGCACCGACCAGGTCCTGTGAGTAATTCAGCCTGCATATCCATGCCTGGGTTGCAGAGGAAGAGAAGGGATGAGTCTCTACCTTCCCTCCTTTAAACCTCCTGCCCCAAGCTTCTGTGTGCTCCAGAAGGGTTCATCTTTCCCAGCCAATCCCATCTTTTCCTTAGAATAGACTGGCAGGTCAGCACCTTCCCCTGCCACCATGTTAGCTTTAATGGTACAAAAGCTGCTTTAACCTCTGGTTTCCCCTTCAATCAGGAACTGGAAAAGGGCAGTGAGGCTTTTCCCTTCCTCCACACAGAGCTCACCCCTCATTGGGTCTCAGTCCCAATGTAGAGAAATTTGTCACTCACTGCACTAGCAGTTCAGCTCACCCTCACCATTCCTGGCATTTCCTGCAACCCATCCCTCACTCAGCATCTCCTTTGCCCCTGGTCTGGCCAGGTCTGATACAAATCCATTTGTTGTGGTGGGGGTGAGGAAATTTTTAATAATTTGTGAAATCTAAATGTGGTTAGCATTGTTCTAGATTATTTTTCAGATTTACAAAATACCGAATGATCCAGGCCTAGGATATATACCACACTCTCCTTCCTCTGTCCTTTGATAGATAGCATGTTACTTAAACAACTACTATGGCACTGACAACCTTTGCCCTCCCTCTACCTTCTGTTAATGTGAAGTGAAAGGCAGAATAAGCACTCTTCTTAATTCTTCCATCAGGGCTCCCTAGCTGATCTGGCCTGTGAACTGGCCATGAACACAAGTAAAAGCTCTTCGCCACAGAAGTGACATATGTATGTGTCCAGTGTGAGGGGAAAATGGCTGCCAGTGAACCCAGCCAAACTACTTTGCAATGTCACTCATTCCACTGTTGTCCAGCCTAGGTGGTTAGAAAATATTTCCTCATATTGAGCTCAAATATTCCATCCTGTAATTTTCAACTATTGCTCTTAACTCTGTATACTGGGTCAACATAAATTTTAAGGCTAATCCTTCCCTTGCATTAGAAGGCAATGAGTATATCTATATCCATCAAAGTAGTTTTTCTTCCAGCTGCTATCATTGCTTCTCAGGACACAAATTTTAAGTTTCTCTAAATTTTAAATTAGTCATCTTCAAAGAAGGCTTTTCAAAACTCTTCATGTCTGGATTTGAACCCAGATGGGATATGGCCAATTCGTCCTAACCATCTACTGCTTCTTATAATATAGACACTTCCTTAAATATTTCCTTGATTATAAGTTTTCTGCACATCAGCTATATTAGGATAATAATATACATACATATATCTGGAATCATTGCAATGATTATTCATTTGTCCTTATTTTAGGAAACATCATAGACTTCCTGTATGCATGGCATAGAGTGATTAGTCAGAATTCTTTAGAGAAACAGAACCAATGGAATTTAAAAGGAGTTTTATTATGAAGAATTGGCTTACAGAGTTATGGAGGCTGAAAAGTCTTTTTCTGCCATTTGCAACCTGGAGCCCCATGAAATCTTGTGGTATAATTCAGTCCAAGTCAGAAGGCCTGAGAATCAGGGGAGCAAGAGAAGATGATATGTCACAGCATAAGCAATGAGACAAAAAGGGGTTGTATTCCTCCTTTCTCTGCCCTTTCATTCTATGCAGGTCCTCAAAGAATTGGATGATACCTATCCACAATGGGAGGACCATTTACTTTAATGAGCTCACCAATTCAAGTGCTAATCTCATCTGGAAACATTCTCACATACACAGGCAGGAAAAATATTTAATCAGATATCTAAATATCCCCCGATCCAGTCAAGTTGACACATCACAGGGGTGACATAAATATTGAAAAAATATATCTTGCCCACCAAAACCCTTCAAAATAATTAAAAATAGAAACATTCATAATATAGTAAAAAGATAGCTAACATTTATATAAAACACTATTGGTCAAGTACACACTAAACGCTATACACATTTAAATTTTTAATTTTCACAATCTTATGAAGGAGGTATTATTATTATTATCATCCCCATTTTGCAGCTAAGAAAAATGAGATATGAATAGGATAAGTAAATTGCTCCAAATCTCACTGTAGAGAGCACCAAATCCTGATAGTCTGACTCCAGAGCTCAAATCATTAACCACTGTGCTATAGAGCAGAATCTATGTATATAAAACATATTGTTTAAGTTAGAACCATATAAGTAGTTATATGCCAAGAAATGCAAATAAAATTAGTATAATATTATGGAATATGAAGGACTATGTTTTGGGGTAGGGTTGTGGTTGTATTTGGAGAAGCAGTTGGTGAGAGAAGTCTTAAAACTAATGAGTGATGTGCCAGGCCTTGAATGGAAATCAACACAGTTGATTGTCAGACTCACTATTCCTAACCTCAGCCATTTTAATACAGAAAACACCTTAATAGTATTTAAAACAATTATCACATGATAAGGTTGTCTGCTTCCTGGCCTCATACATAAATATGATGGAGTGATGGCACATGTATCCTACAGGGAGACATAATTAAAAACAAGTAAGGGCTGACTTACAAGACTTTATGAAATGGACCATAAACTTCAGAAACTGGCCACAACAGTTAGAGAGGTAGTTAATCTTGTAGTATTAAAGCATAAGTAAGCTACTCAGAATAAATCACTGATAGAGAAATCATTTCACCTTGGGTAACATCCTGGGGTAAGAATGCTGGGAATGAGGGGAAAATCAACGAGTCCAGGAGCTGGATCTTTGAAAAAATTAACAAAATTGACAAGTCTTTAACCAGACTCATCAAGAAAAAGAGACAGGATCCAAATAAACAAAATCGGAAATGACAGAGGAGAAATCACAACTGATACATCAGAAATACAAAGGATTGTAAGAAATTACTACAAACAACTGTATGACAAGAAATATGACTACCTGAGTGAAATGGACACATTTCTGGAAAGGTATAAGCTAGCAAAACTGAATCCAGAAGAAGCAGAATGCCTGAATAGGCCAATAACAACTAGTGAAATTGAAGAAGTAATCCAAAATCTCCCAAAGCACAAGAGCCCTGGACCAGATGGCTACACAGGTGAATTTCACCAACATTTAAAGAAGAGCTAACTCCTATCCTTCTCAAACTATTCCAAAAAATCCAAGAAGAGGGAAGACTCCCAAACTCTTCCTATGAGGACAATATTATTCTAATACCAAAACCAGGTCAAGACAAAACTATAGGCAAATATCACTGATGAACACAGATGCTAAGATTCTCAACAAAATATTGCCCAACCAAATCCAGCAATGCATTAAAAAGATCATACACCATGATCAAGTGGGTTTCAACCCAGGGATGCAAGGATGGTACAACATTGGCAAATCAATAAATGTAATACACCACATCAACAAAATGAAAGACAAAAACCATATGATCATATCAATAGATGCTGAAAAAGCATTTGATAAAGTACAGCAACCATTTATGATAAAAACACTCAGCAAAAGGGAACTAGAGGGAGCATACCTCAACATCATAAAGGCCATAGAACAGGTGGGACTGACTTTGGGGGGAATGGGTGGGTGGGGTGGGGGACAGAAGGGAGCAGAAAGGGGATGGATGTAATACAACAACAATAAAATTAAAAAAAAAAAAAAAAAAAAAGAACCCTGAAGCCAACATTATACTCAATGGGCAAAAACTAAAAGCTCTCGCCCTAAGACCAGGAACAAGACAAGCCTGTCCACTTTCTCCACTTCTATTTAACATTATTATGGAAATTCTAGCCATAGCTATCAGAGAAGAAAAAGAAATCAAAGGTATCCAAATTGGAAAGGAGGAAGTCAAATTGTCATTATTTGCAGATACAAAATCCAAAAGGCTCCACCAAAAACTTACTCAACCTAGTAAGCATATTTAGCAAAATAGCTGGACATAAAGTCAATATCCAGAAATCAAAAGCATTTTTACATACCAATAATGAAACATCAGAGATAGAAGCTAGAAAACAAATCCCATTTACCAACAAGAAAAATAAAGTACTTATGAATCAACCAAGGAGGTAAAATATCTGTACTCAGAAAACTACGGAATATTGAAGAAAAAAATTAAGGAAGATACAAGTAAGTGAAAGCATATACCATGTTCATGGATGGGAAGAATTAACATTATTAAAATGTCATTACTACCCAAAGAAATATACAGATTCAATGCAATCCCAATTAAAATGCCTATGACATACTTCACAGAGATTGAAAAAATACTTCAAACATTTATATGGAGCCAACAACACCCACGAATAGCCTTACCAATCTTGTGAAAGAAGAACAAGGTAGGAGAAATCACAATACCAGACATCAAACTATACCACAAGGCTACTGTCATCAAAACTGTCTGATACTGGCATAAGAATAGACATCTACATCAATGGAACAGAATAGAGAATCCAGAAATAAACCCAGGACTCTATGGTCAATTAATATTTGACAAAAGGGGAAGGAACATAAAATGGAGTAAAACTAGTCACTTCAACAAGTGGTGTAGGGAGAACTGGACAGGGGCATGTAAAAAATTGAAACTAGATCACCAACTTACACCATACACCAGAATAAACTGAAGAAGGATAAAGGACTTAAACATGAGCAGTACCACCATAAAGGCCCTGGAGAAAAATATAGGCAGGAAAATTTTAGATATGCTACCCAGAAAAATGTTTACTGATATTTCTCAAAGGCCAAAGGAAATCAAAGAACAAATCAAGAAATGGGACTATATCAAATTGAAAAGTTTCTGTTCAGCTAAAGGAAACACCAGCAAAATTAAAGGGGAACCAACTGTATGGGAAAACATATTTGCCAATGATACCTAAGACAAGGGTTTGATCTCCAAAATATATAAAGAACTTATACAATTCAACAACAGGGAGACAGCCCAATTAAAAAATGGACAAAGGACCTGAACAGACAATTCACTTAGGGAGACATACAAAGGGCCCAAAGGCATATGAAAGAATGCTCAACATCACTAACTATCAGAAAGATGCAAATTAAGACCACAATAAGATACCACATCACACCTGTCAGAATGGCAATCATCAACAAATCAACAAACAACAAGTGTTGGCGAGGATGTGGGAAAAAGGGTACCCTGGTGCACTGTTGGTAGAAATGCAGACTGGTGCAGTCACTATGGAAAACAGTATGGAGTTTCCTTAAAAAAATAAAAATGGAACTGCCTTTTGATCCAGCAATTTCACTACTAGGACTATACCCAAAGAACTTTGAAATACCAGTTCATAAGAACCTATGTACCCCTATGTTCATAGCAGCACTATTTACAATAGCCAAGTGCTGGAAACAGCCTAAGTGCCCATCAGTGGATGATTGGATCAAAAAACTTTGCTACATTTACACAATGGAATACTACACAGCAGAAAGAAAGAAGGAACTTCTACCCTTTGCAACAACATGGATGGAACTGGAAAGTACTTTGCTTAGTGAAATAAGCCAGTCAGTGAAAGACAAACACCGTATGATCTCACCCATTACAGGACAATAATGTATGAAACAAACAAACAGGCAAAACAGAACCAGATACATGAATACAATAAATAGACCTTCAGTGGGCAAAAGGGAAGGTGGGTGGGGGGAAGGAGGAGGCAAAGAAGGGGAGCAGTTTAGTCAAGGAACTAGCATGGAAGAACCATGAACATGGACAACAAGTGGGATTGACTTCAGAGGCAAGTGGATGGGTGGGGAAGACGACAGAGGGGAGGAAAAAGGGGAGGGATGTAATACAACAACAATAAAATAAAATTAATTTTTTTTAAACAGCAAAGGAAAAGAAGGGAGTTACCCTTTAAAGAATTCCTATAAGACTGATTTTTCAAAAGAAACTTGTCAGGCAAGAAGAGACTCGCAAGAAGTATTCAAAGTGATCAAAAGTAAGGACCTACAATCAAGATTACTCTATCCAGCAAAGCTATCATTTAGAATGGAAGGGCAGATAAAGTACTTCCCAGACAAGGTAAAGCTAAAGGATTTCATCATCACCAAGCCATTACTATATGAAATGTTAAAGAGACTTAAGAAATAAGTAGTTCAAAACTATGAACAAACTAAAATGACAACAAACTAATAACTATCAACAACAGAATCTGAAAAATAAAAATAAAAACAAACTAAGCAAACAACCAGAATAAGAACAGAATCCTAGGTATGATCTTTTAGAGGGTTATCAGCTGGGGGGGGGGGGCAGAATGGTATAGGGATTAAGAAGCATAACTGATGGGTACAAAATAGACAGGGGGATGTTAGACATAGTATAGGAAAGGGTGAAACCAAAGAACTTACGCACGACCCATGGACATGAACAAAGGGGGTGGGATTGCTGGAGTGAAGGGGTGTACTAGACAGAGGGGAACAAAGGGAAAAAATTGGGATAACTCTAACAGCATAATAAATAAAATATAGTTAAAATGTAAAATAATAATAATAATAATGAAACAACAGAAATAGAAGCGAAAAAACAAATCCCATTTACCATAGCAACAAGAAAAATAAAGTAACTAGGAATCAACTTAACCAAGGAGGTAAAAGACCTGTACGCAGAAAACTACAGAACAATGAAGAAAGAAATCAAGGAAGACACAAATAAATGGAAGCATATACCATGTTTGTGGATGGGAAGAATGAACATCATTAAAATGTCCATTCTACCCAAAGCAATCTACAGATTCAATGCAATCCCAATTTAAATACCAATGACAGACTTCACAGAAATAGAAAAAATACTTCAAAAATTTATATGGAGCCAAAAACGCCCACGAATAGCCACCACAATCTTGAGAAAGAAGAACAAGGTAGGAGGAATCACAATACCGGACTTCAAACAATACTACAAGGCTACTGTCATCAAAACAGCCTGGTACTGGCATAAGAATAGACATATAGA
>PVIW01008092.1:17997-64829 GCA_004026585.1 Noctilio leporinus | reverse complement strand
ACTCCATTGGATGTTCCTTCCCCCTTTGTCAAATATGAGTTGACCATAGAGTCCTGGGTTAATTTCTGGGCTCTCTATTCTGTTCCATTGATCTATATGTCTATTCTTATGCCAGTACCATGCTGTTTTGATGACATTAGCCTTGTAGTATTGTTTGAAGTCCGGTATTGTGATTCCTCCTACCTTGTTCTTCTTTCTCAAGATTGTGGTGGCTATTCGTGGGTGTTTTTGGCTCCATATAAATTTTTGAAGTAATTTTTCTATTTCTGTGAAGTCTGTCATTGGTATTTTAATTGGGATTGCATTGAATCTATAGATTGCTTTGGGTAGTATGGACATTTTAATGATGTTAATTCTTCCCATCCATGAACATGGTATATGCTTCCATTTATTTGTATCTTCTTTGATTTCCTTCTTCATTGTTCTGTAGTTTTCTGAGTACAGGTCTTTTACCTCCTTAGTTAAGTTTATTCCTAAGTACTTTATTTTTCTTGTTGCTATGGTAAATGGGATTTGTTTTTTTGTTACTATTTCTGTTGTTTCATTATTGGTATACAAAAATGCTTTTGATTTCTGAATATTGACTTTATACCCAGCTATTTTGATAAATTTGCTTATTAGGTTGAGTAAGTTTTTGGTGGAATCTATCAGGTTTTATATGTACACTATCATATCATCTGCAAATAATGACAGTTTGACTTCCTCCTTTCCAATTTGGATACCTTTGATTCCTTTTTCTTCTCTGATGGCTATAGCTAGAACTTCCACTACAATGTTGAATAGAACTGGAGAAAGTGGACAGCCTTGTCTCGTTCCTGATCTTAGGGGGAAAGCTTTCAGTTTTTGTCCGTTAAGTATGATGTTGGCTTCAGGTTTCTCATAGATGGCCTTTATGATATTGAGGTATGCTCCCTCTATTCCCATTTTGCTGAGGGTTTTTATCATAAATGGTTGCTGTACTTCATCAAATACTTTTTCAGCTTCTATTGATATGATCATATGGTTTTTATCTTTCAATTTGTTGTGGTGTATTACATTTATTGATTTCCAAATGTTGTACCATCCTTGCATCCCTGGGATGAAACCCACTTGATCATGGTGTAGGATCTTTGTAATATACTGCTGAATCCGATTGGCCAATATTTTGTTGAGAATTTTAGCATCTATGTTCATCAGAGATATTGGCCTGTATCTTTCTGTCTTAGTTGTGTCTTGCCCTGGTTTTGGGATTAGAATAATACTGGTCTCATAGAAAGAGTTTGGGAGTCTTCCCTCTTCCTGAATTTTTTGGTATAGTTTGAGGAGGATAGGAGTTAGTTCTTTAAATGTTTGGTAAAATTCACCTGTGTAGCCATCTGGTCCAGGGCTTTTGTGCTTTGGGAGATTGGAAAGAAGTAATCTTTGGGAGATTACTTCTTTAATTTCATTAGTTGTTATTGGCCTATTCAGGCTTTCTGCTTCTTCTGGGTTCAGTTTTGGTAGTTTATACATTTCCAGAAATGTGTCCATTTCATCCAGATTGTCATATTTTTTTTTGTCATATAGTTGTTTGTAGTAATTTCTTACAATCTTTTGTATTTCTGAGGTATCAGTTGTGATCTCTCCTCTTTTTTTTTTGTCTGCGAAGCTCCTTATTTCTCCTTCTATCTGAATGAGAGCCTTGCTGAGTAGAGTATTCTTGGTTGCAGGCCTTTGTTTCCCATTACTTGAAATACTTTTTGCCATTCCCTTCTGGCTTGAATTGTTTCTGTTGAATAAGCATTTGATAGCCTTATTGGAGCCCCTTTGTATGTTATTTGTCTTTTCTCTCTTGATGCTTTTAGGGTTCTCTCTTTGTCTTTGAAATTAGCCATTTTAATAATAATGGGCCTTGGTGTTGGTCTGTTTGGGTTGATCCTCATTGGGACCCACTGTGCTTACTGAACTGGATTAATGTTTTCACTCATCATGTTAGGGAAATTTTCTATCATGGCTTTTTTGAACAGGTTTTCCATTCCTTGTTTCTCTTCTCCTTCTGGTATCTCTATGATATGGATGTTGTTACGTTTCATGTTGTCCTGGAGCTCTCTTAAACCCTCTTCAATCTTGTTCAGCCTTTTTTTATTCTCTTGTACTGTCTTGGAGCATTTGTCTACATTATCCTCCAACTCGCTGATCCGGTCCTCTGCTTCCTCTAGCCTACTGTTGATTCCTTCTACTGTATTCTTCAATTCAGAAATTGTATTCTTCATTTCCTCCTGGCACTTATTGATAGTTTCTATGTCCTTTTTCATGCTGTTGTAGCTCTCAGTAAGTTCCTTGTAACTTCCCTGGAGTTCTTTGTAGTTCTCCTGGAGTTGTTTATAGGTTTTTTTTTTTATGTGGCTGAGCTCATTGAGCTTCCCTATCATCATTCTTTTGAATTCCTTATCTGATATTTCAGGTGCCTCTGTTTCTTTCTTTTGGTGGTCTTTCCGGGGATTCTTCCTTTCCTTTTAGTGATGGACTGATTCTTTTTTTCCCCATTTTGGGTGTCTGTTGTTGCTTGCTTTTTATTTTTTTGTTTTTTCCTTGGATTAACCTGCTTTGCTTCCTTGCCTTAGTTGAGCACCCTCTGCGTTAGGAGATTTGTGGAGTTCAATGTTGCAGTCTCCCAGATTTTCTCCACTTGCTGTTCTTGGTGTGTCCTTTATTTGGGCTGTCTGGTTGTATTCTGGATCTGTGAGCTGCCCTCCTACAGGTCTCCGCTGCCTCTGGGCTGTGCTCCCCTGAGTCCAGATGCTGACTGCTCCAATTCTTAGGGACCTGAATATGTCTCATGTTCCCTATCCTGTCCTTTAGCTGCTCTGGTACTCAAGAACACCATCAGTGCTCTAATTTTTTATTCTTTTGTTTAATTTCTATTGTACTTTTTTCCATTACCACTTAGTCCTCTTATACTCCCCTACCACCAGCAAACACTACACTGTAGTCCACATCCTGGAGTCCTTTTTCGTTTTTACTCATTCCTTTCACCCCCTACAACACCCCTACTAGCAGTCATCCTGCTCTCCTTCTTCAAGTTTGTCCCCATTTTCTTTGTTAGTTCTGTTTGTTCATTGGATTCCACATATGAGTGAAACCATATGGTATTTGTCTTTCTCTGACTTATTTCATTTAGCATAATGTTCTCCAAATCCATCAATACAGTCAAAAAGGGTAAAACGTTCTTCTTTTTTTGCAGCCAAGTAGTATACCTTTGTGTAAATGTCCCATAGCTGTTTTAGTGTCTCATCTACTGATGGACACTTGGACTGCTTCCATATCTTGGTGATTGTAAATAACGCTGCAATGAATATAGGGGTGCTTATGTTTTTTCTAGTTAATATTTTTGTTTCCTTCAGATATATTCTTATAAGTGGGATGGCTGAGTCAAAAGGCAGATCCATTTTTAATTTTTTGAAGTATCTCCATACTGCTTTCCATGGTGGCTGCTCCAGTCTGCATTCCTACCAGCAGTGCAAAAGTTTTCTTTCTCCTCATCCTCATCAGCACTTGTCTGTTGATTTATTGACAACAGCTATTCTGACAGGTGTGAGGTGGTATCTCTTTGTGGTTTTCATTTTTATTTCTCTGATAATTAGCAACATTGAGCATTTTTTCATATGTCTGTTGGCTATCTGTGGGTCCTCTTTGGAGAAACATCTATTCAGGTTCTTTGCCCACTTTTTAATTGAGTTGTTTTACTGGTACTGAGTTTATAAGTACTTTATAAATGTTGCATATTAACCCTTATCGGGTGTATCAGTGAATATGTTCTCCCATGTCTTTTTATTTTGTAGATGATTTCCTTTGCTGTGAAAAACTTTTTTAAAAAAGATTTTTAAATTTTTTATTTTCAGAGACAGGGGAAGGGAGAGAGGCAGAGAGGGAGAGAGGCATCAATGTATGGTTGGCTTTCACCTGTCTCCAGCTATAGACCTGGCTCGAGACCTGGCTTGCAACCTGTCTATGTGTCCTGGCTGGGAATTGAACCAGCAACCTTTGGTTTTGCAGGCCGGCTCTTTATCCATTGCCACCAGCCAGAGCCCTCAAGATATTTTTTTGATTTCTTCCTTGATCTCATTGTTGGCCCACTCCTTGTTTAATAACATGTTATTTTGCTTTCATATCTTTGTGTGTGATTCAGTGTTCTTCCTGCTATTGATTTCAAACTTCATTAGCATTCTGGTCAGAGAAGATCCTTGATATGATTTCAATTTTCTTAGATTTATTGCAACTTGTTTTGTGTCCTACCATGGTCTAGCCTAGAAAACCTTCCATGTGCACTTGAAAAGTATGTATAGTCTGCTGCTTTGGAGTGAAATGTTCAGAAGATATCAATTAAGTCTATTTGCTTCAGTGTGTTGTTTAAGTCTGCTTGTCTCCTTGTTGATTTTCAGCCTGGAATATCTATCCATTGAAGTCAATAGTATATTAAAATCCCTTACTATGACTGTATTTCTCTCAATCTCTCCCTTTATGTCCACCAAGTTTCGCTTCATATATTTAGGTGCTCTTATGTTCAGCACATAAATGTTTGCTAGGGCTATATCCTCTTGTTGGGTCATTCCCTTTATCATTATGTAGTGTCCTTTATCTCTTACCATAGCCTTGGTTTTAATGTCTATTTTGTCTGAAATAAGAAGCCAAGCTTTTTTTCCTTTTCATTTGCATGAAGTATCTTTTTCCAACCCTTTACTTCTTTTTTGTGTGTATCTTATGGGTCTTTTGGAGGCAGCATATACATGGGTCTTGTTTTCTTATTCCATTCAGCTACTCTCTGTATTGTGGTTGGAGCATTAAAGCCATTTACATTTAAGGTGATTATTGATGGATATATATTTAGTGCCATTTTATTGTTAGAC
Source organism: Noctilio leporinus (assembly GCA_004026585.1). Lineage (NCBI taxonomy): Eukaryota > Metazoa > Chordata > Mammalia > Chiroptera > Noctilionidae > Noctilio > Noctilio leporinus. Next base: position 59,964 of record PVIW01008092.1, on the reverse strand, counting down.
TATTTTCCTCTGTTTTTTATTTGTTTGTTCTCCTTTTCTTCTTCTTAAAGCAAGCCTCTTAACATTTGTTGAAGTATTTATTTGATGTTAACAAACTACTTTAGCTTTTTCTTATCGGGGAAGCTCTTTATTTCTCCTTCAATTTTAAATGATAGCCCCTCTGAGTAAAGTAACCTAGGTTGTAGAACATTGCTTTTCATCACCTTGAATATTTCACACTACTCCCTTGTGGCCTGAAATGTTTCTGTTGACTTATTAGAGGGACAGTATAATTGGGGCTTTGCATGTAACTACCTGCTTTTCTCTTGCAGCTTTTAGGATTTTCTTTTGTCTTTAAACCTTGTCATTTTAATTATGATGTGTCTTGGTGTAGGTCTCTTTGAGTCCAACTTCTTTAGGACTCTCTGAGCTTCCTGGACTTGTGTCTCTTTTTCCTTGACCAGATTAGGCAAGTTTTTGGTCATTATTTCTTCAAATATGTTCTCAATCCTTAGCTTGCTCTCTTTTCCTTCTGGTATTCCCACAATGTGAATGTTGTTACATCTCCTGCTGTCCAAAATGTTTCTTAAGCTCTACTCATTTTTTTAAAATTTTTTTTTTCTTTTTGCTGCTCTGTCTGGGTGGGTTTTTTTTTGTTTTGTTTTGTTTTGTTTTGTTTTGTTTGTTTTGTTTTTGTTTTTTACCTTATCTTCAAATCACTGATTCAATCCTCTGCTTCATCTAACTTGCTTTTTATTTACTTCAGAGATTGCCTTCTTTATTTATGACTGGTCCTTTTTATGGTTTCTATGACTTCTTTATGCTTTCAGAATCCTCATAATCATTATTCTAAACTCTATCTGATAAATTGCTTGCCCTCATTTCATCTAATTTTTCTCCTGGAGAATTCTCCTGTTCTTTCATTTGGGGTCTGTTTCTTTGACTTCCCATTTTGGCTGCTTCTTTGTATTTTCTGCCTTAGTTGTTAAACTGATCAGTGATATAGCCTCAAGCTATAATCAGAAGAAGACAGGCTTAAGTGTCACAGGGCAGTGCAGAGTAATTCCTGTGGGTGGGACTATTGCTTCCTCTTAGGCTGATGCTGCTTGTAGAAGATTGCTCTGCCTTAGAAAGAAAACTTCTGTAATATGGGTAATGACTCAGCACAGGGATCCTAGTAGCTGTCTCTTCAGTTCTTTCCCCAGAGCCACCAGTCCCAGAGTCTCCTCAAGAGACTCTAGTCCACTTTTCCCTGTCTCTGACAGAGCTCAGGGTAAATGAGTACAAATGAAATTTTGTGCATTGGTCCTTTAAGAGGTTCTCTGTATCTCTAGCCATCTCTCCCTGATGGACAGAAATCCTGCTGCTTTTCAGAGCTGCATGTTATTTGAGTTCCTTTCTGGCTCTGATAATGTAGGCTGAGGAGCCTAGTTTAAGGTTTAGACCCCACACTTCTCAGGGAGAACTCCCCTGGCCACTGAAATGTCCCTCCAGAACTTCAGCTACCACCTTAGCCAGCCCCCATGCATCTCTGCCACACTCCATACCAGTCACATTGTGATGAAGTGATTTCTTTTGTTTGTCCTTGTTTATAAGGCTTCTCCCTAGCTAATGTTCAGTAGGTTATTCAGGATCATTTCTCTGTAGTTTAGTTGTAATTCCAGATTGGTCCTGGGAGGAGGTTAGTGTAGCTTAAACTTATTCCTCTGCTATTTGGATCTTTATAATTCATGTATAAATAGTTTTGTAACATGTTCTATAGCTATATAAATGTATATTAAAATGTAATAAATATAAAATTATATAAAATAACTCCTAATGTAATAATAATATATAAAATAATTTAAAATTATATTCAAATATGTACATAATCAATATTGTATAAAGTAATGAAAATAACTATATTATATATAAATAATTTTGTTATATATAATTTTTATGTAAATCCAATATAAATATTACTAATCTGTATGAATGTGTATTTTAGTAACCTACCATTATAATAGTTCATTAAAAATAATTACTTTTTAATAAATCATTTCTATTCATCTCACAAACACATTATTGATGCTATGATACAATAGTCACTGTGCTGTGTATCCTAATTTAAACTCAGTAAGGTATAACTGCTGTTCTCAAGGAATTTTGTAATCCAATTCAAGAAAGTTAGTTTCTTCACAATATGATAAATGCCTTGATAGATATGTGCTGAGATGCCAAGGGAAGGGTGTCTGGGAAGACCTTTCCAAAGGTGGTCTCAGCAGGAGCTGAGTTTTGAAGAATAAGCACTAGTTAATTAGAGGATAGGGGAGCAGAAACAGCATTTGTGCAGAGGGTAGAGGAAACCACATATTGCTAAGACATCAGAGCATGGCTGTGCCTGATGCATTTATGCCCAGGGCTCAGGGTAGATAGTAAAGTGATTTACAATCAAATTAGATAGACAAGGCCCATATTGTTAAAGACCTTGCACACTAAGCTGGCAGCCATGGGATGATTTTAAGCATTAACATTGCACGATCAGGTGGAAGAGGAACAAAAGGTTGAGTTTACGTAGAAAATATTGGAGATTTTGTACCACCCATGAAAAAGGGATAAAAGATGGTGGAAAAAAAGAGATAAGATGACTCAGGTATTTTAGAGGGGAGAATCTAAGGTCCTGGGACTGCTTGGATATGGCAAATTAGAGAGAAGTTGTCTCAGAAACCTCCTAGGGTTCAGGCTAAGATCACAGAAGGAGTAGTGGTACTGTTCATGGATACCAGGTTATTGAAAGATGAACAGGATGCCATTGTTGATTAATTTCATTTTGGGATGTTTTAGAAAGAAGGATATGGAGAGAAAAAACCATCCCATTAGGGGTGTTCTTATTTTGAGAAACTATCACCCTGAAGCTCAGCAGCAAGCTCTCAACTGGAAATTCAAAAACTGGACATAACTAGCATTTGAGTGGTGATGAAGCCAATGTGACAAGGTCACCTGAGAAAAATGAATAAAGATAGAGGAGAAAAGTCCGAGGACAGAGGTTTGGGGGCACACCATCAGAAGGCAAGCAATAAGCACAGATTATAAAGCAGCAGCCAGAAACAGAAAGGTAAACAGAATATAGTTTATTTTTGAAATGAAACAGGAAAAAGGGCTCAAGGACAAAGGGGCTTAGAGTGGCATGTGCTACATCAAAGTCAAGAAAGATAAAAAAAGAAGAAATTTGTTGTTTTAGCAATGCATGTTAGTGTGTTGAGAAAAAAATAAGTTTCTGGTATACAATTAATTGACACATGTTAATGTGGTAATTTAGTACTTTCACTGGACTGCAAGTCAATATACATATAGTCACCTCTCAAAAGTAGAACTGCTTAAAATGATTCACTTTACATGACATCACAGGTTGAATTCTCAAGTGGCAGATGCTGAGAAATGCCAAGATAGAATCTGGGGAATAAGAAGTTTACGAGAGATCAACACTGAAAGGAAGGAGACGAAGGAAGGATGAGCAGAAAGAGTACTCTACAGCAAGAATTGCTCCTGAGAATGTCCCATATGAGGCTGATATGCCTGGTAACTCCACCTCACTCAGTCACCGATGTGGACTACCCTCAGTAGGGCATTGCATCAGGAGGTGGTCTCTATAGCTGAGGCAAACCCTGAAGGAGCAAACAGCTAAAGGGCCCTCTCATAGCTTAGCAAAAACCTCTTCCTTAAAGGGGTCTGGGCAATGCACATTTGTTCCAAACTCATGTGACTTGCAGTGTCTTTGGCCAAACATGTGAAGCAGGGCCTTGTCCAGCTATAATTACGGGTAGTTAAAGTATCCAACTAATAGTTCTCATATCAAACTACTTCTCTGTCAATACAAATATGAAACAATTTTTGATGATAAAATATTAAATTATGGCAGTACACATTGGTTAGGTAAATGTAAAAATATGGACTAGACAAAAATATCATAATCGTATTTGTTGTTTGGATTCAGTTCTTAATATATTTTATATATGAAAAAGTAGAAAATAAAATGAAGTATAAGACGATAAAGCAGTTAAGCTGCTCTAATAATATCTAACACAAAGTTTAGGCTACATAGGTTGACAGGAACATCACTAAATAAAACCTTTTCCAAAAAATGTTCTGTAATTGGACAGCCCTGAGAAAATAGAATGAAGCAATTGTGTTTGGTCACATGTTGCATATATAACATTTGACATCTCCTCCTATGCATAATAAATTTCCTCTCTGCCAACTGTAATTAGTTGTTGACATAAAGCTGCCTTAATATTCTGCATATTTGATCAGGGCTGCCAGCAGCTGTCAGATCACTAACTCTGTTCTCATGCACAATGAAAACATCAAAGACATCTGTGGTTTGCCCTAAAATTAGTGCCAGGATTGGCCTTCTCTCCTTTAGTGTGTAACCAACTTGGCTGTTTGCTTAACTAACAAGAGAACCTCCAGATATTGTTGCTGGGTCTGTGAAGGAAAACCAAAGAAAATTTTTGAAAAGAGGCTAACATGTCTTAGTGACCAGCATAAGGCTTCAGTGAGTGGGGGTTGAAGCTACATAGACCCGGAATTCAGACATCAATTTTCACAACTTACTTTTGACTTAGGGCAAGTTAGTTAAACTCTCAGCTACAATGTCTTTTTCAGTTAAATGGGAATAATAGTACCTACTTCATAGGATCATTTTAAAGAACAATAAAAATAACCTACATAAAACATTCAGTGTAAACCCAGAGCACTCACTAATCTTAATTCTTTTATCTAGTGTCCTTTCTAAGAAATAATAACTGCAGTGGCTTTAAAAAATTCATTTACTGGCTTACAGTCAAGATGGTGGACTAGGTAAAAACAGTACTGGCATCCTCTTCTGACTTCATTAAGTAACAACTAAACTACAGAACAACCATCATTGAGAATCACCTGAAAAATAGCTGAACAGAAGTCCTATAACTAAGGATATACAGAAGCCACATAGAGACTGGTTAGAGGTGCAGAGACTCAATACAGGCTGTCTCCACACCCATGTGTGGCAGTTAAAAATCAGGAGGAATATCTTAACTGCAAAGGTCCTCCCTGAGAAGCAAGGGGTACCAGCACTAATCAGGCTGGTGCCAACCTAGGGATTCAATGACAGGAAGATAAATCTCCATAAATTCTGGCTATGAAAACCAGTGAAGATTGTGGCTAAGGGAGATGAGGGACTTCTAGAGTCCCAGATATCCAGATTTACTCAAAAGACACCAGGGACATAAGGGGAAGAACATATACAGGTGAATGACATATCTGAGTCTCCATCAACCTGCATAATACTGTTCAACCTGCCCTGGAGATTCCCTGAGACTGCCTCATCCAAATGTCAGGTCAACCCAAGCCGCTTCCAGTGGCCTTTCCATACAAATGGCCTGTTATGCTCATGCTACAAACTTTCCTAAAATCTCTCAAAAGTTCACACATTCAAAACAAGCAACATATGGCTTTTGTGTGTCCTATACCTCTTGCTAAATGACCCGAGACCCAGCACTAGTGGCAGCCAGACTCAGTTCATAGCTTGGCCTCTCTCAGGCACCTCCAAGCCCAATGCAAGAAGCAGCCATTTGAATATCACTTTGTACATCATGCCAGGTGGCCATGGGAAGGGCACAGGTATGGCTGACCTTGGTCTTCACTGCCCAGGACACCTCACTTTCAGACTATGCTGGAGCACCACTCAACCATCTCCATGAGTAACACCCTTAAGAAGTGGACTCAGCAGGAACCAAAGCCCCACTGGACAGAGTTCTACTCCATGTGGTTTGTCTCTGCACAGTACTTCCTCCACTGTCATCACAGCCAGTCCTCATAGCTGATAAGCCTGGGGACAAATCTTTCCCATTGATTGCCAACAGCAATCCAGGGTCAACTACAATAAGGGGTTGCACACAACCCACATAAGGGGTGCACCTGGAGTGTCTGCTTGGGTACCAGGGAGACTATACCAGTGGGATCTACAAGACACCTTCTACCAAGCAAGACTGGGAGATATAGCAGATCTACCTAATATAGACAACACAGAAAGGGAGCCAAAATGGGAAGACAAAGAAACACCCCAAATGAAAGAGCAGGTGAAATCACCAGAAAAAGAATTAAATTAAATGGAAGCAAATAAAAAGAACTACCAGATAAAGCATTCTAAACAATGGTAATAAGGATGTTCAAGGACCTTACTGAGAACTTCAAAAGCATAAAAAAGGATACCGAAACCATAAAAAAGGAACCATCAGAAATGAAGAATGCAATAACTGAAATAAAAAAGTACAATAGAAGGAATTAACAACAGGTTAGATGAAGCAGAGGGTCAAATTGGCAATTTGGAAAACAAAGTATCAGAAAATGCTCAATTAGAGCAGAAAACAAATTTTTAAGTGATGATAGTTTAAAGGACCACTAAGACAGCATCATGTGTAACAACATTTGCATCTTAGAAATACCAGAAGAAAAAGAGAGCAAAGGATTGAGAGCCTATTTGAAGAAATAATGACTGAAAAATTCCTTTACCCAGTGAAGGGAAAAAAGTATTCAAGTCTAGGAGGGGCAGAGAATCCCAAACAAAATAAATTCAAAGAGGCTCACACCAAGGCACATCATAATTAAAACAGTAAAGGTTAAAGACAAAGAGAGAATCTTAAAAGCAGTAAGCAAAAAGTAGTTACCTACAAGGAACATGCATTCATATGTTTATTGCAGCATTATTTACAATAGCCAAGATATGAAAGCAACCTAAGTGTCCATCAATAGGTAAATGAATAAAGAAGAAGTGGAGCACATATATAATGGAATATTACTTAGCCACTAAAAAAAAAAAAAAGAAATCTTACCATCTGCAACAATATGGATATTCACAGGGCATTGTACTGATTAGAATAAGTCAGAGGAAGAAAGACAAGTGCCATATGATTTCACTTATATATAGAATCTTTTAAAAACCTTCTGAAAAAAAAACAGAATAAAAACAGACTCATAGATACAGAGAACATTTTGATGGCTGCTAGATGGGAGGGGAGTTGGGGGTATGAGTGAAAAAGGTAAAGAGAATAAGTACAAATTAGTAGCTATAGAATAGTCCTGGGGATGTAAAGTACAGCACAGGATATATAGTCAATAATATTATAATACCTATGTATGGCATTAGGTACAAGATTTATTGGGGTGATCACTTGGTAAGTTATATAAATGTCTAATCTCTGGGTTGTACACCTCAAACTAATAATAATGTACATGAATTGTAATTAAAAATAAAAAATTATTTTTAAAAACATTTATTTATTGATAAAAGTATAAAAAGAACTCTCCATGAACTTCAAAATCATGGGTATTACACACATTTGTCTTAAAAATACCTAAAAGTTATGGAAACCTTAAGTTTTTTCTAACAAGCAGTCCTTTTCACTACTATTTACAATTGTGTGACAGATTCTAAAGGAGACCTTTCATTTCCTTCTTAGCATCATGTATTTACTATCAAGCTGCTACCATCAAGTGATTTGTAGTGACTCTTGTCAGGAAAGTATTAAATAGTTGGCTCTTAACTGCAGGTAACAGTGAACATTTATTATCTTCCATTATTAGAATTTCACTGAAAGGCAGGTCCAGAGCTGCTGCCTTCACTGACTCAGAGTCTCATCAAGGATGCAGGTGCATCCCAGCTTTGTGCTCTGCCATCTCCTCCATTGAGTTTGTCTTCAAGCTAGCTTCCTCATGGTTGCAAGATGGCTACCTTATATGAACAAGTATATCTGTGCCTTCTGTGTCTCTTCCTAAAATAAAGAAAACTTGTCTCAGAAGCTTCCCAGTTATTATTTTCTCAATTCTCAGTGGTCAGAACTGAATCATCAGTAGCAATGGAAGTGGAATTATCATGACTAGCTTCGTAAAGCACATGGCACACTAAAGCGAAATGGATTACTGGCAGATGTTAAGGTTTTGTAATAAAAAAGGAAGGTGTAATGCACACGTGTCTTCTACAGTGTCTATACAATTGTAGACAGCTACTTCAAAGTTGAAAATAAAAACTCTACTTTCCTTCCAGTCTTTGAAAAAGTACTACACTCATGTTTATAGGAAAATAAACATTAAGTTATAATAAAACAAATTGATAAAGTTAGTAGAACTTAGAGCTGATACTTAGTTGTACACATTAATTAGTATGGCATAACAGTTTGTGTCTGTTCTGATTGTCATTGCCCATATGCCAGGCCAGCCATTAAATAATTTGATCACCATTCCCAAAAAATGTGTCAAACCTAAGTTCCATGAAACCATGGAGCAGATCTGCCTTGTTCACCATTATATCCTTTATAGCACAATGCCCAAGACATAATAGATACTGAGTAAATGTATTTTGAATTAATATATGAATGAAATAAAACAAAAAAAGAAACAAAGGATAACATATTGTGTGTAACCCAGAGGACTCCTACCCCTGCAGTCCTCTAACATTTACAGTTAGAGCTATCTAGTGTCTTCCTTCCTCTGCCTCTACGTTCAATACTGCTGTTAACCTGGGAGACCAAGGAACTAGGTCAATAGCTTAATGTCGAATCAGTCTTTCCAATAGTTTTTCAGAATACCAGTTTTTCCTTCTTTAGTACAGCCCTTTCTGGGCATCCTAGACCCTATCATTAACAAATTAATTTCTTGTCCTTGAATCCCCCCATGACTGAGAGTTCAAACTGTCACCAAACCTTGCCAAAACTGCCAGGATTTAGAAAATGTAATTCCCTGGACAGGAATATGTCTTACAAAGACACCATTTTGGAAGGCATGTGATTGACCTGGAATGCCTACCCTGAGCACCAAAATCATACCTGCAATTGTCATTTAGGATTACATGTGATCCCACTTTCATAAGCATATCTGTTAGAATCGACCTGGGATTTTATTAGAAATAGGATTAATAGGATTCATTGATAATTTCATGCCACATTAAGAAATAAGACCCATATACAGTATGCTTACAGTCCATTTTACAAAAGGAAAAAATATATTATGAGGTTGGCAGTACAAACTGTTTTAATTATGTTGACATTGGCTCGATACTTTCTAGACAGATCTTGTACATATAAATATATATATATATTAAAATTTTTGTTTTAACTTTTAACTTTTTCTCACTAGGATTTAAAAATCCTCTGGCAGATATTGAGAGGGGATTAGATATTGAGTCTGGTCTAGTTCTCTTTTCCTTTACTTACTGGACAGTATCTGCTGATTATTTCTTCTCTGCAGGAATCATTTCTTACTTGAATTGTAGTGGCCAATGCCATTAATAGAGGGCAGTCAGTCAATTCCTGCTCTGGGCTGTTTTTGTTTTTTGTTTTTTTTCATCTGAAGTTTGAGCAAATTCAGACAAAGTCCTCATTAATTGGTTTCTAAGGAAACTGCTTTTCACTAGGGCCTTTCTGCAAATTAATGCTACCAGTGAGCTGTTAGGCTTGTTTCTGTGTACACACTCTCAGTCTTACAGCTTTTAGTGCCATGAGGGCTCCCTGCTACTAATTCACTGTGCTGTCTGTGCTGAGATAGGATAAGTTCTAAAGCCTGCTAGAGCTAGGAAGAGAAGTACAAGTTCCAGACTGAGTCCACACTGGAAAAGATTCTTCTATTAGTATATATAGATTTCATAACAATTTTTAATTGATTTATTATTGTTGCATTACACTTGTTTAATTTTTCCCCCCATTGCTCTCTCCTATCTCACCCTCCCCTCTCCCACAGCCAACCCCCACCTCCTTGTCCATGTCCATGGATCTTTCACATTAGCTCCTCATCTAAACTCCACTCCTTCTCTCTCTCCTCCTCTCCCTCCCCTTCCCCTCTGGTCACAGTCATTCTGCTCCTCGCCGCCCCCCCCCCCCACCCCCCAGTTTCATTCTGCTTGTCTGTTTTGTTCACTAGTCTCCTGTATTAGGTGAAACCACATGGTATTTGTCTTTTGCCACCTGGTTTATTTAAGCATAATACTCTCCAGTTCCAACCATGTTTTTGTAAAAGGTAGGAGTTCCTTCTTTCTTTCTGTTATGTAGTATTCCATTGTGTAAATGTACCAAAGTTTTTTTTTACCTATTCATCCACTGATGGGCACTTAGGCTGTTTCCAGCACTTGGTATTGTGGATAGCACTGCAATGAACATAGCGGGTGTATAGGTTCTTCTGAAATGATGTTTCAGGGTTCTTTGGGTATAGACCTAGCATCACTAGGTCAAAAGGCAGTTCCATTTTTAAATTTTTGAGGAAATTCCATACAGTTTTCCATAGTGGTTGCACCAGTCTGTGTTCCCACCAGCAGTGCACTAGTGTTCCCTTTTCTCCACATTCTTGTCAGCACTTGTTGTTTATTGATTGTTAATGATGGCATTATGACAGGTGTGAGGTGGTATCTCATTGTGGTTTTAATTTGTATCTCTCTGATGGCTAGTGATGTGAGCATTCTTTTATATACCTGTGGGCCCTTTGTATGTCCTCCTCGGAGAAGAGTCTATTCAGGTCCTTTGCCCATTTTTTGATTGGGTTGTCTGTTCCTGGTATTGAGTTGCATAAGTTCTTTATATATTTTGGAGATCAAACTCTTGCCTGAGGTATCATTAGCAAATATGTTTTCCCATATGGATGTATCCCTTTTCAGTTTGCTGATGTTTTCTTTAGTTGAGCAGAAACTTTTTATTTTGATGTAGTCCCATTTATTTATTTGTTTCTTTATTTCCCTTGTCCTTGGAGAAGTATTGGTGAAAATATTGCTGCATGGGATATCTGAAATTTTGCTTCCTATGTTTTCCTCTAGAACTTTTATGGTGGCACAGCTTGTGTTTAAGTCATTTATTCATCTTGAGTTTATTCTGGTGTATGGTGTAAGTTGGGGGTCTGTTTTCATTTTTTTTCCATGTACCTGTCCAGATCTCCCAACCACTTATTTTCACTCCATTTTATGGTTCTTACCCCTTTGTCAAAAATTAGTTGACCATAGAGACCTGGGTTTATTTCTGGGCTCTCTATTCTGTTCTATTGATCTAGATGTCTATTTTTATGCTAGTACCAGACTGTTTTGATTCCAATGGCTTTGTAATATTATTTGATATCCGGTATTGTGATTCCTCCTACTTTGTTTTTCTTTCTCAAGATTGCAGTGGCTATTCAGGGTCATGTCTGGTTCCATATAAATTTTTGAAGTATTTGTTTAAATCTGTAAGATATGTATTTGATATTTTAATAGAGGAAAAGGGGTAAATCAAAACCTCTGAGATCAAAATATCAGAGGTTGACTCTGAGATTATTAGACAATCAAAGGATGATGTCAGAGAGCCATTAGTCATATAAATTGGAATCTCAAGAGAGGAGTCTGGGCTAGAAATATAAATGTGGGAGTTTTCAGCATATAGATGATGTTTAAACCCATGAGAATGAATGACATCTCCTGAGGAGAGTGTAAAGAAAGAAAAGGAAAGGAAAGGAAAGAAAAGAGGCCCTGGCTGGTGGTACAGTGGATAAGGCACCAGCCTGCGAACCCAAAGGTTTCTGGTTCGATTCTCCAGCCAGGACACATAACTAGGTTGCAAGCCAGATCTCCAGCCAGGTCCGTGGCTGGAGGTAGGTGAAAGGCAACCATACATTGATGTCTCTCTCCCTCTCTGCCTCTCTCCGTAACCCTCTCTCTAAAAATAATAAATAAATATTTTTTAAAAAAAGAAAAGGGGAGGGGGTGGGATCAAGCCCAAGCTACTGACAAATAATGCATGTTCTTGCCCAAATTTTGGAAAATGCTCAAAAGCACAAAATAAGAAATAAACATAATCTATAATTCTGCTTTCTAGAAATTTAGTTAATTAACACTTTTCTGTTCCCTTCCAGTCTTTCTTTCTCTGCATCTAAGAATATGTCATTATGTTTAGTCAAGGAACTAGTAGAAAACAAAAAGAAGAAAAGAATATGTCATTATGAACCTCCTAGTATAAAAAATCATAGTATATATTTGAAGGGAATACATATTTGAAAGTGAAACACAATCTTTACATTGAAGAATATGAAAAGTATCCAATTTAAAGTCTATAGCATATTGTTTTAAATCCCTTTTGCCCACCTCTCTCTTTCCTCCCCCCTCTCTCTCTCTCATGCGCACACACATACACACACACACACACACACACACACACTACACACACACTACACACATTAGCAATAGCAGTGGCAACAGCAACATAGTAATAGAACTCAAGCCTCCTGCTTTCTCTAAATACCCTGGCCCTTCTTTTTCTTTGCATACAAGGCTCAATTGGTTTTTTCCATCCCTCCTCCTGCCTCCTAAGGTACTCATTTTTATAAACATGTTGCTGTAGTTTTCCTGCAATTTACTTGTCTATCCAGCTCTGCGCCCTGGGACACTGACCTAAAAAGATGGTATTACCAGTCTTCTTTGCCTTCTGGCTTCCAGTTGGGTCAGGCCAGTTGGGAGCCTGGCAGGAAGTAGAAGAAAGGGAGGAGAATGGGGCCAGTTATTTTTCCCCTAGAATCCTCCATGCTGAGTTCCAGCATGGGTTCCAGTAGTAGCCTCTACTCCTTGCCACCAGGCCTAGGGAAGGTAATAGCTCCCATTTGTCATTAATTCTGGGGTACTTGTGTATCTCTTGTTGGCCTCTTTAAAACTTGCTCAGCCCTTTGTAAACAGGCCCTTAATTAAGCTCTTCTCAATGAACGTGCCATCTGTTTTCTGCCAGAATCCTGACTGATAGGAACAACGCAGACTCCTTCAAGTTCTCCTTTAACTCTTAATTTTCTTCATTTCCACAATCAAAAGTCTGAGTTTCGAGTAGGCAAAACTTTTTTTCATGATGTGGGTTTGGGGAATGTATAGAGGAAGTTGGCGAATAGTGCTTCATAATTTTTATACCGTATGAGACATTAATATAGGTAATATGCACACATTTTTATGTGCACAAAGAAAAAACATAAGTAGTTGCTCATAAGGAATGGGGAATAGGAAGGATAGAAAAGGAAAGGTAGGCTCTTACTTTTTTCTTTATGCATATTCTTGTTTGATTTTTACTTGAATATGCAGTTACAACTTTTGAAAAATATTCATATACATAAATTTGTTTAATTTTAAGGAACGGATTACATATTCCAGTTTCCTTCTGAAACTCAGAATCAATGGACCTGTAGTGGGGTTCTGGGGTAAAAACCAATGATACAGTGAGAGGCTGACAACCACTCTTGCAGAGCCACTGTGTGCATTTGTGTAGATTGGGTCTCACCCTTGGGCCCTGGGTGATGGGACTGACATCTGGCCTACAATCTACTCACCAACCCCTAAGACTTGACATTGAACCCCATTTCCCAGGAAGAAGGGTTGGTTTTTCCTAGTCTGCACCAAAATACCTTAAGACTGGTGCAGCCCACTCATGTTTGTCTAGATCTATGCTGACTTTTGGCTACTTGGAACTTTTGGCTCTTATCTCCACTGCTTCTACTAGGACAGAAACATGAACTTGAGGCTTGAATTGGAGCTATGCTCTTGATACTTGAATCTTGACTATCTTTTTCCTTACTCCACCCCAAATCCTACTTAAACTAATGCTGCTCAAATCCCTAAGCCCTTAGCCTTATTCTAGGGTTCTTCACTAAACAGATTCTGCCCCCCCAATTTTCCTGGTCTAGACCATTCCATTGTCCTCTGAACCCCAGTTTAAAAACTGCAATAATTCTCTTAGATCTTTTTCCCAGTGTTTAAGTGGCTATTAAAAAATTTTGACATTAATCAAGTTACCAAGAATCCTCTAATCTGAGTTTAATTTGATTTTTTTTTTAGATTTTTTTAAAAGTTGTATTACTTCATCCTATTTCCCTCCCCTGCTCTCCCTTTCCCTACCCTCCCCATTCACCCCCACCCCACCCCCACGGTCAATCCCACATGTTGTTCATGTCCATGGATCATCCATACTAGTTCCTTGACTAAACTGTTCTTCTTTGCCTCGTTCTCTCCCCTCCCGTCTGCACACTGAAAATCTGTTCCTTGTATTCATGTCTCCAGTTCTATTTTGCTTGTTTGTTTTTTCATTAGTCTCCTGTAATAGATTACATCATATGGTATTTGTCTTTCAATGACTGGCTTATTTTACTAAGCATAATACTTTCCAGTTCCATCCATGTTGCAAAATGTAGAAGCTTCTTCTTTCTTTCTGCTGTGTAGTATTCATTGTGTAAATGTACCAAAGTTTTTTGATCCATTCATCCACTGACGGGCACTTAGGCTGTTTCCAGCACTTGGCTATTGTAAATAGTGCTGCTATAAACATAGGGGTACAAAGGTTCCTCTGAACTGGTGTTTCAGGGTTCTTTGGATATAATCCTAGAAGTGGAATCACTGGGTCAAAAGGCAGTTTCATTTTTTATTTTGGGGGGAAACTCCATACTGTTTTCCATACTGACTGCACCAGTCTGCATTTCCACCAACAGTGCACCAGGGTTCCCTTTTCTCCACATCCTCACCAGCACTTGTTTGTTGATTTGTTAATGATCGCCATTCTGACAGGTGTGAGTTGGTATCTCATCATGGTTTTAATTTGTACCTCTCTGATGGCTAGTGATATTGAGCATTCTTTCATATTCCTTTGGGCACTTTATATGTTCTCCTAAGAGAAATGTCTATTCAGATCCTTTGCCCATTTTTGAATTGGGCTGTCTGTCTCCCTGGTGTTGAGTCACATAAGTTCTTTATATACTTTGGATATCAAACCCTTGTCTGAGATAATCACTGACAAATATGTTTTCTCATACAGTTGGTTCCCTTTTAATTTTGCTGGTGTTTTCTTTAGCTGAACAGAAACTTTTCAGTTTGATGTAGTCCCATTTGTTTATTTGTTCCTTTATTTCCTTTGCCCTTAGAGAAGTATCAGTGAAAATATTTCTGCATAGGATATCTGAAATTTTACTTCCTATGTTTTCCCCTAGGACTTTTATGGTGTCATGGCTTATGTTTAAGTCCTTTATCCATCTTGAGTTTATTCTGGTATTTGGTGTAAGTTGGTGGTCTAGTTTTACTTTTTTGCCTGCCCCTGTCCAGTTCTCCCAACACCACTTGTTGAAGGAGCTATTTTCACTCCATTTTATGTTCCTTTCCCCTTTGTCAAATATTAATTGACCATGGAGTCCTGGGTTTATTTCTGGGCTCTCTATTCTGTTCCACTGACCTATATGTCTATTCTTATGCCAGTACTAGGTTGTTTTGATTATAGTACCTTAGAGTATAGTTTGATATCTGGTATTGTGATTTCTCCTACCTTGTTTTTCTTTCTCAAGCTTGCTGTGGCTATTAATGGTCATTTTTGACTCCATATAAATTTTTGAAGTATTTTTCTATATCTGTGAAATACATCATTAGTATTTTAATTGGGATTGCATTGACTCTATAGATTACTTTGGGTAGTAAGGACATTTTAATGATGTTAATTCTTCCCATCCATGAACATGGTATATGCTTCCCTTTATTTTTATCTTCCTTAATTTCTTTCTTCAATGTTCTGTAGTTTTCTGAGTACATATCTTTTACTTCCTTGGTTAAGTTTATTTTGAAGTACTTTATTTTTCTTGTTGCTATGGTAAATGGGATTTGTTTTCTAGCTTCTATCTCTGATGTTTCATTATTAGTTTACAAAAATGCCTTTGAGTTCTGAATATTGACTTTATATCATTATTTTGCTAAGTTTGCTTATTAGGTTGAGTAAGTTTTTGGTGGAATCTATCAGGTTTTATATGTATGCTATCATGTCATCTGCAAATAATGACAGTTTGACTTCCTTCTTTCCAATATGGATGCCTTTGTTCCTTTTTCTTGCCTGATCACTATGGCTAGAACTTCCAATACAATGTTGAACAGAAGTAGAGAAAGTGGATAGCCTTCTCTTGTTCCTGATCTTAGGGGGAAAGCTTTTAATTTTTGCCCGTTGAGTATGATGTTGGCTTCAGGTTTCTCATATATGGCCTTTATGATGTTGAGGTATGCTCCCTCTATTCCCATTTTGCTGAGGGTTTTTACCATAAATGGTTGCTGTACTTTATCAAATGTTTTTTCAGTATCTATTGATATGATCATATGGTTTTTATCTTTTCATTTTGTTTATGTGGTGTATTATGTTTATTGTTTTGCAAATGTTGTGCCATCCTCGCATCCCTGGGATGAATCCCACTTGATCATGGTATATGATCTTTTTAATGTATTGCTGGATCCAGTTGGCCAATATTTTGTTGAGAATCTTAGCATCTATGTTCATCAGTGATATTGGCTATTAGTTTTCCTTCTTAGTTGTGTCTTGATCTGGTTTTGGGATTAGAATAATATTGGCCTTATAGAAAAAATTTGGGAGTTTTCCCTTTTCTTGAATTTTTTGAAATAGGTTAAGAAAGATAGGAGTTAGTTCCTCTCTAAATGTATGGTAAAATTTACCTATGTAACCATTTGGTCCAGGGCTCTTGTGCATGAGAGCTTTTTTGATTACTACTTCAATTTCACTAATTATTATTGGTCTATTCGAGTTTTCTAATTTTATTTTCAATATCTATTCATATCTCGCCTTTTTTTTCTTGAGTAGCTTCTATTTGGAGATATATTAGAGTATTTCCTTGCCTTAATGGCTATGACCTATAATGTCACTAGATCACCTGTGCCATTTTTAGAATAGTCTCATCTGCCCCAACCTGACTCAGCAATCTGACTTTTTAATAAGCTATTCTATTTTGAGCTATGTTATCATTTCAAAGCAGTCACTGAAAACTGAATATAAATGTATGTGTATGCATATGTATATATATATGTGCTTAAAAGTAATATATTAGATGGATATAATACAACAACAATAAAATTAAAAGAAAAAAGTAATATATTATACATACATACATATATTAACATACATTTTATACATACATACATACATGTGTACATATATATAATATGTGTATGTATGTATACTCAAAAGTAAGGAAGTATCCTTTAAGGTCTCTTTACTATAAAATAATAATTCAATTATTTTATTTTTATTTTTTTCAATGTATGGTTGCCTTTAACCTGCCTCCAGCTGGGGACCTGGCTGGATACCTGGCTTGCAACCTGGGTATGTGCTCTGACTGGGAATCAAACCAGTGACCCTTGGGTTCACAGGCAACTGCTCAATCCACTCAGCCACACCAGCCAGGGTCTAAAATAATATATATTTTTTAATTTTATTGTTGTTGTATTACATCCATCCCCTTTTTGTTCCCCTCTGTCCCCCTCCCTACCTACCCATTCCCCCCAAAGTCGATCCCACCTGTTGTCCATGTTCATGGTTCCTTTATACTAGGTTCTTATCTAAACTGCTCCCCTTCCTTGCCTCTGCCTCCCCCCACCTTCCCCCGACCACTGAAGGCCTATTCACTGTATTCATATATTTGGTTCTGTTTTGCTTGTTGTTAGTTTTGTTCATTATTGTCCTACAATAGCCAAGTGCTAGAAACAGCCTAAGTGCCCATCAGTAGATGATTGGATCAAAAAACTTTGGTACATTTAAACAATGGAATATTATACAGCGGAAAGAAAGAAGGAACTCGTACCCTTTGCAACAACATGGATGGAACTGGAGAGTATTATGCTTAGTGAAATAAGCCAGTCAGTGAAGGACAAATACCATATGATCTCACCCATTACAGGACAATGATGAACAAAACTAAAATAATATTTTTTTAATGATAAATACTACATATGTACATGGCTATCTCCTAATTAGTAAAGGTTTCTGATGAGAGCTGGGGTTTTGTTGTGTTTTATATTTACAAATGGAACTGTCACAGCTCCATTTAACTATCCCTAAAACAAAGCGGATAGGCCAGGACCAATCACATCTCCTCATCTGTGATTCACATGCAGAAGTTGCCTCACCACTTCTGGAAGCTCAACATTAATTAACAAACTGAGGCTTCATTCACCTTTGCTTCTGCACACTTATATTACATTATCTCTCCCTCTCACATAGGAGCAAGATTTTGTTACTAATTAATTTTAAGGGGATTTCCTAAGAGACACCAGGAAAGATTCGTTGGTGATGAGGGCGAACAGATATACAAGTGCTAACAATGGAACCATAATATCTCTTCCCTGGGAGTCTTTATGAAAAGTAAAATCAAATAGGTCTTGTTGAGAAGCAATATTAGGAGGAAGTGAGAAACTTGAAACAGGCAAAGTGTCATCTGATTCTATAAATTTGTAGTAACAGATGGATTACTAATTAAAAATAAGAAGCAACAATCAGTTGATAGAGTTGGTGGCTCCTGCATTCCCTGGGTCTCTTATCACAGATTTATGCTAACTACATTCTCACCTTCTTCACTTAATAAGATTTTCCCTAAATTGGGATGCTGTGTTTACCATTATGCAAATAGCAAGTTGAACTTGCTATTTAGTATCTGATGGTAACCTATTTCCCTCCTTAATGTAGTTTCAATCTCTGGTGGCAAACAAAGATTTTTGATGTGGTTAGAAAGTAGGATATGGCTCTTTATTATGCAAGTTATTACTCTTTATTACTCTCTGCTCAATCCCTATCCCTCTTGCATAGGAGACTATAAGGCTTGCATATAGCTTGCTCATGTTTCTTATTAAATCAAAGCAGAATTCAGCTTGACACAGACCACAATCACCTTTCATACTTGACTTCTCCAAACAATTTACTATAGTAATTACATGCTAGCAG
This sequence comes from Noctilio leporinus, assembly GCA_004026585.1. Lineage (NCBI taxonomy): Eukaryota > Metazoa > Chordata > Mammalia > Chiroptera > Noctilionidae > Noctilio > Noctilio leporinus. The sequence continues at coordinate 41,242 of PVIW01008092.1, read as the reverse complement.
TCACATCTCTAGATGGCAATCAAATTGTTGCCATCCAGTGGACATAGCAGCAATTCTTATCTTTACCTTTGAAGTCAAATATTGTTTAATTTATATGCTTTATTGGCTTACTGTGGTAACCCCATCACTACCATGTACAAATGCCCACACAGAGCCATATATCTGATTTTCCCTTAGGAATTTTGTTGTCATAGTACAGATGATTTTAAACTATTTAAGTAATAATGTTCTATAATAGTTGAATTTCAAGAGCCAGAGGTACCTGCTGAAATGAAGAATCAGGTGCAGCTTCAGATCAGAGTTATCTGTGCCCCTCTAACCAGAGGCCTTAACTAGGACTTTTTCCAGTACCACAACAGTGATGTATGGCTATATTTATTCATTGTACACTGAGATTTTTAAATTTTACAATTCATAGCAATAAATAAAATTTAATTTTTGAGCACCTAGTATATGCCAAACACTGTTCTAAGTGCTTTTTTTGTTTGTATCTAATTTAAGACTCATAACAACCCCATGAACTATCACCAATGTTATCTCCACATTTCAATGAAAGATTGAGTAACTTGTTTAAAGTTACAAGAAAAAGAGTACTGAAGCCAGAATTTGCACCATGAGTGCTGCTTTTATTATATGATGGGGCTTTTGTGTACAGAGAAACATACTTCCAATTACTTACATTTTGGTGACTATTCAATTTATTTTAAAATAAATTTAAAAATGTTTCTTTATAAATTTTTATATCAAATAGGAACAATTGGTGTGTATCTTTGATTAATGCTCAAGTATCTTTCACATTTGACAGCTCAACACTTTCAAATATTTAGCTATTTATAGATTTCATTAAGATTCTATTAGGTATCCTAAATTGCAATAATAAACACTTAAATCACCTGACAGGTCAGTATTAAAAAAAAACAAACAGAGCTTCCAGTCAAGATGGGGCTGTAAGTAAACAGGGCTCAACTCCTTGCACAACCACAGCAAAAATTACAACTAAATTACAAGACAACTATCACCAGAATCATCAGAAAAGCAAGCTATATAGAAGTCCAACAACCAAAGAATTAGAGAAATCACATTCATCCAGACAGATAGGAGGGGTGGAGATGTGGAGACATGCTGAGACATGGAGATGCAGACAGGGCAGACCCACACCCAAATGTGGTAAGTAAAAATCAGGAGGGATACCTCAGGAGTGAGGGATTACAGCCTCACACCAGACCAATCAGTCTATGATACCACTGCCAGAAAGATAAGACCCTTAATTTCTCTCTGTAAAAACCAGTGGGGAGCCCTGGCTGGTGGCACAGTGGATAAAGTACCAGCCTGCAAACCCAAAGGTCACTGGTTTGATTCCCGGCCAAGGCACATAACCAGATTGCAAGCCAGGTCTCCAGCCAGGTCTGTAGCTGGAGGCAGGTGAAAGGCAACCATACATTGATGTTTCTCTCCCTCTCTGCCTCTCTCTCTCTTACCCGCTTTCTAAAAATAATAAATAAAATCTTTAAAAAAAAAAAAAGTGGGGATTAGGGCAGAGAAAAAAGCTTCAGGGTTCTCAAACATCTCCTCTTGAAGGGCCCACAACAGACTTGGGAATTCTACAGACTCACCCACTCTGGGCTCCAGTATGAACATAGCAGCATGAAGGCTCCAGTGGCTTCGAGGAGAAACTGAGGTGTCTGGCATTAGGGTGACTGCCAGGGGCCAGCTCCCTCCCAGAAAAAAACTCCAGCAGCCAGCAGCTACATTGTTCCCTTTCTGAGCCCTTCTCCACTGGTTGACTGTTTATTTCTTCCTTATGTTCCAATTCCTAGATTTGAACCCTGGCTTCCTCCCTTTCACTACTGGGGAAAAATTGAGACAACTGCAATAGCATAATCAATAAAATGTATTAAAAAACAAAAATCCTCTCATAAGCAATTTTATATGTCTAATAAACCATTTTTGTTGAAACTTAGAGGCTCAAATCCTCTTAAGCCTAAATTGAAACAGAACACACAAAAATCAGTTGATTACAAGGTTAGTTACTAAACTTGTCCTTAAATTTAATATGAGTATTAAACTATAGGTTTTGGGTTTATTGTTTAAGTATTTCTATATCATCCTAAGGTAATTTATTTACCCAAGCAAAGAGAAAAGTTATCCCTTTAAGACCACTTTCATAGGATCATGATTGTGAGTGCCTCTTCCAAGATTAAGCTAGTGAATATTGGGGTGACCCTCAGTTTATGGTCATTTTCATCTTCACATCTTCTACACTTCCTAACTTTTCCTTCCAGCTTAAATAACCATGTAAGTTTCAATTCCTTGTGATGCTATGACTTCCCCAAAATCCCCCATCCTTTAAAATATTGAGGGCTTTCCAGGCCTTCAGGTTTTAATTCCTTTTAGTCAACTATATACTGTTTCATTATTGAAATTTTGAACCTAGTGGAGACTTCAGTTTTTCCTCTTTCATTTTCATCTTTCTCTTCAAACGCCATTTTATGATTAATTCTTACTTTTTTTTAACAACCCTAAAAGACCTTCTATACTTTCCATAGCATCTCTGTGTCTGGGAATGAGTTCCTAACCATACTATTTCCAACAGCAAAGTGTGTCATTGGAATGTTTATTTTTCCTGGCAGACGTTTTATTGTGGTATACAGTGGTGCCTCCAGGAAGTGCAGAACTTAACTGTCCTTTTTTGGGTTCCACATGGAACCAGCATATATTCCCCTATCATAATCTTGTCAGAACATAAAAATACCAAGAAATATTCAAAAAGACCATGAACAAGACCCAAAAGTCCCTGGTCCCAGCCAGTGATTACTAAATAAGGATAATTTACAAAAGCACTTCAGATTAATTGCTAAAGAAACTCTCTTCCAAGTGACCCTGAGTTACCTCTGAGTTCCCCAAATATTGTATCAAATGTGCTCAGGAATATATCTTTATATTTGATCTCTTCATCTTCCACCATGCTGCCATCTCAGTGGTGATGTTTCCTTGAGACTGACACTCTCCTGGGCACTGATAAGCCCTCCCTACCACCACTCTAGCCTCAGAAGAGGAAACCAATTTCCTCTTTGCCTCTATGTACTTCCCCAAGTTTTGGTAGAGTAAGAGGGAAAAACAACCCCACACATACTTATACCTGCGATTCAAAGAGGCAATTGGAAACCCTGGCTGGTGGCACAATGGACAAGGCGCCAGCCTGCAAACCCAAAGGTCGCTGGTTCAATTCCCAGCCAGGGCACATAACCAGACTGCAAGCCAAGTCTCCAGCCAGGTCCTTAGCTAGAGGCAGGTGAAAGGCAACCCATACACTGATGTTTCTCTCCCTTTCTTCCTCCCTCCCTGCCCTTCTCTCTGAAAATAATAAATACTAAAAAAAAAAGAGTGGCAATTAGAGACCATGGGGCTGCAATGCTGAGAGTATATTGTCTATTTCCTATTTAGGGGCCAACTTACTTCTACCTCCAAGCATGATCCAAATAGTTCCACAACTTAGATTACTGGACAAAATGTCAAGTTCGAAAGAAAGAAGTTCACCTCCTAAACCCTCATTTTCTGCCATGGGACTGTTCTAGATGATTCATTCTCATCAAGAGGGCACTGTTCTTACACCATGGCCTCCAAAAGACATCTAAACCATTACTGCCCACCATCAGAACATTTCCAATGATCCATGTGCTCTAGTCTTAACAGCACAACACCCATGTTACCTACGACAAGCGGTGCCACACCAGGCTGCTTAGGGTCTCTCCCTAACAGGAAGTTGGAATCATCAGCTGTTAGTATATTCCCTACAGCTTTGGAGGGTTCTACTGCTGGAATCCTAAAGGAAATTCCTAGATAAGAAAGCACATATACATGTGCAGGCTATTTCCACAAGAGCAAGAAAAAGAAATAAACACATGCTTCTAAATTCAAATGCAAGAAAATATTTCAAAAGGAGTGTTTTCCATTGTGCAGGTCCCTGGGGTACTTGTTAAATACTGGTTTTTGAACCCTAGATCAGACATGATTAAATGAGTGTCTCTGGTGATTGGGACAGGGAATCTATATATTAAACAATCCCTTCCAATTATTTTAAGGACTAGGGCATCTCCACCACTAACAATTGTGGTGCCCAGAGCAAGAGTACAAAGAGAAACCCTTGGCTCACAGCTATTTTCTTTCTACCCAGCTCCATCCACACAGTGGGCCTCAGAAGTGGTCACTTGAAGTTGCTCATTTAAGCTCTGTCCATACATGCTTCTGCAAAGACCCCATGGGCAGGGGCAGGGGCAGGGCTGTTCAAACTTCCTGTTTCCAAGGGGTTCTCGATATTCAAAATGCAGTCAGGAAGTAAGACAGACTCCAAGTGGCCATATCCCTTTGGCCCTGCAGATTTCTCTCTCTGTGGAGAGTGGTAGGCCACATGAAGGCCAGAACAAAGGCCAAAGTCCTATTTCTGAGGGAAATATAAGTGGTGGAGACATAGCTTCCTAATTTATTTTAATAAATAGAGCTACTCTGTTGGCTGCATCTGTTCCTGAATTACTCCTCTGCATTAGGTTTTTTTCCCAAGAACAATGGAAATAACTTTATTTGCTTTGTAGTGGAGCTTTTCCCAGAATAAGAACTGTCTGCTATTTCCAGAAGTAAGTTTAAGCCTCGTTCTTTAGAAAGTGAAAAATGCTCACAACTGTGAAATAGCAAATCTTTACAGTGGCCACACCCATTAAGTTTTCCTCCCAAACTACCATTTTGATCACCCGATTACACTACAACCCCTTTGCCTAAACTTAAAACCTTCTAAAATTAAGCTTGATTTGAGAGGTAAATACAAGATAATATTATCTATCTTTGATGACATGAAGAGTTGACACTTTTTTTTTTTTAATTTTATTGTTGTTGTATTACATCCATCCCCTTTTTGCTCCCCTCTGTCCCCCTCCCCACCCCCCATTCCTCCCAAAGTCAATCCCACCTGTTGTCCATGTTCATGGTTCCTTTATACTAGGTTCTTGTCTAAGCTGCTCCCCTTCTTTGCCTCTACCTCCTCCCTCCCCCCAACCCCGTTCCCCCTGACACTTTTGATGCCCATACCCAGAAACAGACATTGGGCTTTCTACCAAAGGATATCTTAAAGATGAAAGATAATGAAATATGAAACTATTTCTAACTCACCATTAATACCCACAAAATTTTCCATGTAAGTAGAATAAAAATTTCCAGAATGAAGGCTTTAGTTCACTGCTTCCTTAATACCACTTTGGTACCATCGCCTAGGCCCCCGAGCATTTCCTCTTAGTAAATGGCAGGCACTACGGTGGCCACACGTGGAGTTGTCTGCCAAGACCCTCTTCTCTGGGAATTGATCTCTAGCCCTCCTTTGTTTCCCAGAAGCGAAGACTTTGTTATATAACCCTACAGCCAGAGTAACAGTTTCTTGAACTAGGGGTACCTGACTCCAACAGGGTCAGCGTGCCTCCCTTAAAATTAGGAGAGAAAGAGAGAATGTCTCTCTATGAAGCTGAACCTGAAATACGCAAATTTGGAGGTTCTGGGCTAGCTGTGAATTGTCCCATGTGGGTTGGGAACAAGAAAGCCCATCTACACAAAGACAAGCAAAATGTATGTTCAGAAAAAAGAACTGCTTTGTATTTTCCTACCACAGATACATTCCTGCCTTTGGGTTCAGTATGTCACCCCTGGAAACCTTCCAATAAATTCTTGTTAGGAGCTTAAGTTAATTCATAAGGTTTTTTTTTTCTTTTTCTTTTAACTTGCAACTAGTGCCCTTGACTTCCCTCTCCCTTACACCCAACCCAAACAGCTGAAATCAAATCCATTTTAACTTTTAACACCTATTCAGTAATCCACTCCTCTCTATTATCACTTCTGCACCTTAATTCAAGATGCACAACTTGAAGTCATATAGACCTTAGCCCCACCATCTACTAATTGTATAGCATTAAGTTACTGAACCTTTCTAAACTGGGGATAAAAGTATGTTTGTCTCATGACGTTGTTGTAAGGATTGAACAATAGGACCTATAACAAAAAAATGTATGGCCCAGAATACTAAATAAATGTCTATTATCCTTGCTATACCACCATTGTTTTTATTCATATTATGCTACTATTAAAGGAGAAAGTTTATTACTTAAAGACCTCAGCTTAATTGCTTGCTTACTTTCTTTTAGGAAACCATATTTATTTTAATGCCTGAAATAATGTATATACAGAAGGACTTTTTCATTATTAGACTATATCTAAAGTTATTTTCATTTAATTCAGGTTTCAAAAGGTAGGAAAATATAAATATATATAAAGGACTTGATATATCGAGTACTCTAACTAGGTTTTTACATATATCTTCATATTTAACTTATAAAGCATGATATCATCTCTAATTTAAAGATGGAAAAACAGAGGCTCATAGACATTGATTAATGTACTGAGAGACAAAAAAGGGACTTCAGATCCAAGTCTGTCTGACTGCAAAGTTCCTACTTGTTCTATTATAGTATTTAATCTCCTGATTCCTGGGTATATGTTTTTCTATTTGTTTGTTTGTTTGTTTTGAGAGACAGCTAGGAAGATTCCTGATGATTACTGTGATATACAATCTTATAAACATTTTAACCTAGATAAATACTAGATAAGTATTCTGACAGATACTCAGAATCTATTTTTGAAGAGTTAATCACCTGAGCATATTGACTCCCTTAAAATTCTGCTATTCTTATTTCAAACCCCTAACTTCACCTTGTACATGAACTTGAAATGACAGTACTAACCCTTTTGTTGGTACTCTGGATAGCTTAAATATAAACACAAATTTGAATTGCTGATGTAACAGATAAAAAAAGAATCTATCAATATACCAAATGTTATATAGATATAGATAGAAATAGATGTGACTAGATATAGATTCACAAGTTATTTAACTTCATAAGGTTTTTGAATAGGTAATTTATATGAATTTGGAGTATACAAAACTTTTCTTTTTATTATGAAAATTGAAAATACTGTAACCTTTTTCAGGGTGCCCTTTCTTCTGATTGGAATTTTGAAAGTGGACATATAGTTATATGTCTTTAGTGCTTGAGTGTGCATATCATCTTCCACAAACTCAAAAGAGAGAGAGAGAGAAAGAGAATTAGGAATTAAAACTTTAGTTGCGTTAAAACATTTAAAATAAAAGAATAAAAATGTATATCTTTTTTTAATCATTTCAAATATTTTTGATGTTCTGAGAGTTATAAAAATAAATTGCACTGTAGAAAACAGTTTTATCTTAAACACAAATTCAGGTAACAATAAAAATATAATATTATAGAGCACATGCTGGACATTGACAGATAACCATCATGTTTAATTAACAAAGTTTAACTCACTTCCATCCAAGAAGGAGAAAGATAGTTCATCTCATTCTTTAAAAACTTGACTAGTAGGCAAGTCACTTGGACTAATATAAAGGGTATAATTTCTCCTACACAGTGTTTTATGTTGAGTCCAGAGAATGCTTGTGTAATCATCTGTGCCTTCTCTAAACCAAAAAATAAAATAAAATAAAAAATAAAAGTGAGAGGGCAATTTTATTGTTGTATTCAAATAAAGAGTTATATTTTAAAATAGAAAAATATATTTAGTTGAGCATGTTGATTATATTTCTATTACTGGTATTTCCTAATCTTATATCCCCCATCCATGTTTCTTCAATAAAATTGAGGGGCAAAAGAGAACCACACTTCTGGTTCCTGCTGATAGTGTGAACCAAAAATAGCAGCGCATGCAGGCGGACATCTGTGAAGGCTTTGTTAGAGCACTTACTAGGAATACATCCTATAGTGCCATTGTTTTAATTCTCAGAAAAAATTTTACATGCTTCTTCAGGGTCTTGACCAACAACCTCTTACAACCAAAGCAATCTTCTAAGCAGAAAATTAACTTTCCCCATAAAATTAAAGTAGGATATAATGCACAAATCTAAAGGATATGGGAATATACAAGTATAAGTAGACATAAATCAATAAAAATGAGATATAGAAAATATATTTTCAAATTCAAAACCTTTTACAGTAGTATTTTAATGCAAATCAACACTTTGATTGAATATAATCTTATGTATTGGTACAATTTGTATTTTTCTGAGTTAAATGTCACTTAATAAGTAACATGTTAATATTCAAGTTCATCACTAAGCAAAAAGTATATTTCTCAATTTTAAGACTATTGAAGAAAGCACTGAATCCAAAAGGAATGACACACATTCTCCCTTGTAGGTTACTCATCTAGGAGAAACACCTTGGGAAATTGAGTCTATGAATGATATTAGATATCCTAAAATAGATTCATACTGTTGTAAAAAAGTTCTTTCTTAAAACATTTTTATTGACTATCCTATAACAGCAAGGGGAAGCATAGACTCCCATCACAGCTTCCAGCAATATCACAATGTCCAGGAAATCCATCCACCAAATATTTAATGAGGAGAGCTTCATTGATTATTAAAATGTCATTAAGAAAAAATACCATAGAAAATGTTTTTGCCAACTATTCATAAACACAAGTGGACCTGGCTTCTTTCTTATGAATGTATTTAATAATGTGGTGGCACTGGAGCTGTGGGATGTAGACCTGCACTTTCACCCTTGGCCACCTATGGAGGAGCGGCATGGAGCTGGGCTAGCAACCAACAGGAGGCCAGGGTGGAAATATTTTTGAGGGGCCAGAGTCTGAGCATATACAAATGCAAATCCTCGCCCATTGAAAAATACACCCAGGAATCATGACTGAGAGGATCACACCTCTATAAGTCATTAGCCCAACATTTTGGAGGAAGAATTGGTGGTGGATCAAAATAAGAGGCAGAAGAATCCTATTTAAGCTCCTTCTGTAATCCAGACAAATAATGAAAATGTGCAACATTAGGACTTCTGGTCAAGCTGAAGGCATAGGTAGATACATTTTGCCTCCTTGTGCAACCAAAGAAAAAATTAAAACCAGGTCTCAAAAATAAATAACAACTGAAACCATTAGAAAATTGACCTATATGGAAATCCAACAACCAAGGATTTAAAGAAGCCAGATTCACCAGATGAGTAGGAGGGGCAGAATCATGGAGATGGGCTGGAGAGGTGGTGTGACTTGGAAAGGCAGAAGATGTGTCAAAACTGATGGTCCCATATTCATGTGTGGTATACAAAAATCAGGAAGAATACTCTGGGAGCAAGGAATCCCAGCCCTGGGCCAGACTATACAGCTCAGGGTTCCAGGGAAGTAGACATACAAGTCCAGGAAGCACAAAGAGTCTCAAACAAGTTGGACCCAAAGAGGATTCTAACCAACAGAAAGAGAACACAAAATACAAGATCTAGCTCTTCAGAGAAGGAAACAAGGAAGTGGAATGAAGGACTCAGATAAACTAAGCCTGGGAATTATTAAAGATTATGAAAAGTGAAGACTGCTCAGGAATGAACCTGAGGGATATCTATAATTAAAGTGGGGTCAGATCTTAGATGAAAGAGTTTATCTTGGGCTTCACCATAAAATGTAGTTAATAACCTACTGACCTCTCTACATTTGGTATTAAGATGTAGATAGCTGCTTAGTAGTAAGTCTAGGAGCAACTGGAACCATCATTTCAGACAGCTGGATGACAGACTGAAGTATATCTGAGCTATGACATCAATAAGCACAGGCACAGACACATCACCAACAGATATTTCAGGTATTTTCACATCTCATTACAGTTGTTTCAGATATCTCAAAATTTCATTATATTCATCACTACTTTAAAATCATGATAGTTACTAGATATGATAATTAAATGGATTGAAAAAGAAACATTTATTATTTTATCTCAATTCTCAAAAATACTTTATTTCTGCAATATATTTTATTTCCTTTATAATCTTATGTATTTCATTTTATGCATTAAAACATTACAATAAAGCCCTGGCTGGTGGCACAGTGGATAAGGCACTGACCTGAGAACCCAAAGGTTGCCGATTCCATTCCCAGCCAGGGTACGTAACTAGGTTGCAAGCCAGTTTTCCAGCCAAGTCCATAGCTGGAGGCAGGTGAAGGGCAACCACACATTGATGTCTGTCTCCCTCTCTGCCTCTTTCCCTTCCTCTCTCTCTAAAAATAATAAATAAAATCTTTTTTAAAAAAGCATTACAACATTCTGAGAAGTCTCCATTGGTTTCGTTAGACTGTCAAAGGGGCCCAAATACAAAAAAAAGGTTAAGAATCCATGGATATTAAGGCACTGGCCTGTGAACCCAAAGGTCACTGGTTTGATGCCCCAGCCAGGGCACATAACCAGGTTGCAAGCCAGGCCTCCAGCCAGGTCTGTAGCTGGAGGTAGGTGAAGGGCAAACTATACACTGGTATTTCTCTCCCTCGCTGCCTCTCTCCTTTCCCCTCTCCCTGGAAATAATAATAAATAAAATCGTTTAAAAAAAAGAATTTATGGATAAAAGAATGTATTATTCTGCCTTATTTATAATTATTCAATTAACAATTTATTGGAACTTACTTTGTTCCATGCACAAACTCCTAATAAAAATATGTTTTGGATGAATTTGGGGGGATGAGTTTAGAAAGGAAATATAGAATATAGTAAGGTATTCATTTTAACCACAACATAAATGCTACAAAAATAGCGACATGAGGAAAGCTATAAATTTAGGGATAAATCCACTTGAAGGATTTCATAGCACTATATAATTTGTTACTGCTAAGCTTCTGATTACTATATAATCAGGCTGACAAATGACTAACACTGGGCAGATCCAAACAAGTAAATTCTAGTTGTTTGTGGCTCTGCCTCCCCATCTTTGTGCAGAGTATTACAATTTAATGTTCCTACCTTCCTTTGGGCTGTCTGTGCTTCTGTGTGACTGACAAAACTTTATAATTTTTCTCATCTAGACTACAGACACTGCACGGAGTAATTATCAAGAATATTAGAGCACATTTACTTTGTCTATCACTCATTTTTAAACATTGTATTCATGAGGGTAGAAAACACACAGATTTTAGAGAATGTGTGACATTTTGACAACAAAATATCTGAAAAGATAGAAAAATGTAAATATGTCAAAATTCATAGAACTCACTTCTGACTATTTAAAAGAGATAGAATCATAATTATAATGGAAAGTAAACATTGGCATTGGTGAGTTTGAATGAGAAGATCAATACAGCAAAATTTGAACCTTAAAGAAAAAACAATGTGAATCAATGACAATACTGCACATGAAAGCTAAACCTTGATGGAAAGAGCTAATGGCAGAAAACACAGCCCCAGCAATGTGAAAAGGCCTGAAGACCAGAAACATGGAGGTCAAGGGAAAAAATGAACAGAACAACCCAACCCAACAGGCAGTGGAGATGGTGTATGCTTCCTCCTTTCTCAGCCTATACAAAAGCAGGGATGAGCAGAGAACAGCAGTGTTGCTGAAATCATGTTGTGATTCTAATGCTGACTTCAGTGGTACTATATAAGAAGTGGTGGTGAATATAGTATGTGATAAGCAATAAAATGGAATGTTTTCTTTTGGGGGCATTGAGAAAGAACCTAAGAATAGTCTTCATTCTTCCCAGTTCCCCTTCCACACACAATATTTCTGCTGATTAGAAGCCATTCATCTGATAGTAACTTCTATGGTTTGAATGTTGGTGCTTCCTCAGAATTCATACATTGGAACCCTAACTTCCAATGTGATAGGAGGAGGAGTTGGGTCTTTGGGAGGTGAGTAGATCATAAAGGTGGAGCTTCCACAAAGGGAATTGGTGCCTTTATCAAAGAGGCCCAAAAAATCTCTTTTGCCCCTTCTGCCATGTGAGGGTACAGGAAAAAGGCAAGTATCTAAGAAGCCAGCTCTTAACAGATGTCAAATTTACCAGCACCTTGATCTTGGGCTTACCAGCCTTCATAACTGTGAGAAATAATTTTTTTTTATTTATAGGCTATGAGTAGCCTATAAATGCTGGCATTTTGCTATAGCAGCCTGAACACATTAAGGTAATTATGTTTTGCAGAAATAACTTCATTCTAATCATAATTTCTGTTTCTTTTAAAAACTAGATCAGAAACATGTTCTTTCACATTTTCACATTCAATAGTTTTGTTTTCTATTTAACCAAAATCACAACATTTGTAATGGTAATCTTTACACCTTTTAGAGAATATTTTCTTTTTTGCCAAAGTACATGAAACAAAAAAGAGTAGGTGGCATCAAAAGACATCTGAGTTTAACCTAGTATAAAGGAACCATGGGCATGGACAACAGGTGGGATTGACTTTGGGGGGAATGGGTGGGTGGGGAGGAGGACAGAAGGGAGCAAAAAGGGGATGGATGTAATACAACAACAATAAAATTTAAAAAAAAAAAAAAAAAAAAAGACATCTGAGTTTAAGCATGGGCATTCAACTCCCAGATGCTGGAGTCAATAATTAGGAAATCTATTACTGTTGTTAACAAATTCCTAGAAGGAGATAGGTATCATAAAAGCCAGCTGAATCCTCCTTTATGGCTAAATAATGTGGTTAAAGCTGTAATATGGTTGACCTCTTCTGAAACCCTCTTCAACACCTCATCAAAGGAAATTAAAATCTTAATTAAACATTTTTTATTAGATGTAGCAATGAAGACAATGCTTTCATCCTAGCCAGGATGATGTAGTAATAAAATGACTAAAACATGAGAAATGTTACCCTATCTCAGACCAAAATTCCAACCAATCATTTCTTGTGGTGATACAGAAAATATCTTGTGATGATGTCATATCAATCTTCAGACTATTGTTGAACCTTGAACAACCTTAGTGTTTTATAATGAATGCATCATCCCTTATCTTAATATTCATTGAACATATACCTATTATTTTGTCTATCCAGTAACTATTTTCCAAGAATTGCCTCTACTCCATTGATTAATATCTAGGGCTGCAGCAGGGTTTGCAACATTTCTATAATGTGACATTGCCATCAGGCACAATCAATTGGTCTTAAGGGTAAGCACATAACTTTAAAGAGGTCTATCAGTCTCTTTCTTAGAAATTTTAGAATTAGAACTGAGAAGATCATTTCTCTTTAAGCAGCTACATTGATAAATGCTAACTTGAGAACTGTTACTACTGACATGTGAATTGCAAACAAGAAAGCTGGTCTGCCTTGAGAAAGCGAAGCAGATGTGGAGAAAGAGGCAAAATAAGGGTCAAAAGGAGAAGAATTTCTGGGTTTCCTTTTGTGCCCTAGTTGGTAGTTATATTCTTGAGATTCAAGTGTCTCTTTAATTTCACAAATTACTCCAGATATTTTCCAATACACCCACCCTTTTTTAATTATTAAGCTAGTTTGATTTCAGCTTCTGTTCCTTGCACCAACAAATAAGTCCTAACTAGTATTTACTTATTCAATAAATTTTTATTGAATAATTTAACATAAATTATTTATACTTTAGCCTGTTCTACCTTATTTTTTAAAGATTTTTAATTTTTTTCTTTTTAGAGAGAGGGGAAGGATAGAGGCAGAGAGGGACAGGGACATCAATGTATGGTTGCCTTTCACCTGCCTCCAGCCATGGACCTGGCTGGAGACCTGGCTTGCAACCTGGTTATGTGCCTGGCTGGGAATCAAACCAGCAACCTTTGGGTTCACCGGCCAGCGCCTTACCCACTGTGCTACCACTCAGGGCTTTGTTTTACCTTTTGAAGACACAAATTGTATAAGCTCTTAACTCATTTTATCTAAAGAGTATGACTTTCAAGTGTCTGAAAATGCCTTCTAATCCGAGATGTGATATTAAATTTGTGTTCCCCCTAACCATACCTTTAATTACTTAAGAAATTTGTTAACATCCTTTGTCTGTTTGGTTCATTTCAGTTCAGACATTTTTGGTTGTCTACTTTGTGCCAGACAATGTAATTGGTGATCTAGACTTAAAGATGAGGGAAGAGATCTCATATTCTAGTAGAAAAGAAATATTTGTAAATGAATAATTAAGATGTAGTGCCAAGAGATACCATAGAGGTGCATTCAAAGCATAAACAAGGGTGTTGTTAACACTCTAATAATATACACTTATTTTTCCCCAACACCTTTCTCCCATTTTTTCTAACAATTTCTCCTTCATTTTCTTCATCCATACAGTGAATGTCTCTTCTCTTCACCCAAGAACGTTCAATGTTTTCATATGATCATATATTGCATCTCCACTCTGGCCACAAAGACTAGGGACATGAAAGCTGTGCAAATTTTCCCCAAGAGTTTCACCTCCTGTTTTTCACATACTTATATAGTCCCCTCCGACACTGAATGAAGCTGACCTGTGTAATAACTATATTAAGGAAAAGCAAAAGTATAATTTCCATGCCTAGGTCATAGAAAATATTACAGCTTTGTAATGTTGTGTGCTGATTATACTTAATAAAAATAAAATTTAAAAATAAATAGAATAATTTTTAACAATAAATGACAGCCTTTGTCTGGTTCCTTTGATCACTCACTCTGAAGGAAGCCAGGTAATACGTCAAGGGAACACTCAGGCAGCCCTATGAGGATGTCCACATTGCATGGAACTTAGGCCTACTGCCAACAACCAGCAGGCACATAACTTTGCAGACACATAAACGAGTCTGCTTAGAAGTGAATCCTTCAGCCATGTCAAGCTTTCAGATGACTGAATCTCCAGCTGACATCTGGACAGCAACTTCAGAGATCCCTCTGGCCTTCCCTAAGATAGACTCACGCAGCTAAGCTGATCCTAAATTCCTGTTGCACAGAGACTGTGTGAGCCAGGAGATGTTCATTGTTGCTTAAAGCTACTAAATTTTAGAGCAATTTTTTATGCAGGAACAAATAGACAGCTAACTCACGTTAGGTTAGTCAGTAATTTTTCCCAATTTTTTTGATGATCTATCTCAGTAAACATAAATAGTTTGTCTTTGATGGCTGAAATTATAGTTGTTAAACTTAAATGCTACTAGTGACCATGTTTTCACCAGGTAAAGAAAACCAGTTTCAAGTAAAAAAGAAAGAAGTTAACACAGAGAGAAACAGAAAGATAGGAGAAAACTATGTTGTTGTTAGGAACTTAGTCCCATCTCTTCCTGACATTCAATTGGATCTTGCCCTTGCTTTGGCTTAGGTATCTGACACGTCTCCACAGTCTTCCATTCTGATATCATTGCCTCAAGGCCTTTGCACATATAGGACAGCTTTCATTTATTTTGTTGGTCTAATCCCTCACTTTAGTTGCTGGGTAAATGCCATCTCACCAATGAGACTGCCCTGTTTAAACAGATCATTCAATCTGTGGTGGGTTTTCAACTTCTCAGTTTGGCTAAGTGAGACATTTCCTGAAATTCACTTTCTTGTTTGTTTCCAGTTAGTGGACCAGGAGGAAGATTCTTGGTCCAAGTGCCTATGTTTAACTCTGTGCTAAAGAGGGAGACCAGTCACACAAGGCAATCCCACCTTCCCTCCTAATGACCACAAATTCAGTGAATTAGAAGAGAGAAGGAAGAGTAAAAGAGCTGACTCTGTGGGTCATTGGACTGTGTGTCAAGCATCAGTGGGTGAAAAAGTAAAGATGTGATTAAAGTTTTAAGTGGGCTCAGCTGCTTTTTAATAACTCAAAGAATCCAGCAGACTGTTGGATGTTCTTGACAAATCATGAAGGACCTACCCAGTCTACCTAGTAAGGGAGAACTGGTACAGCCAAAAGGACAGAGATGGAAGAAAACTAAAATGTTTCTTGTACATCATCAATAAATGATGATATTCAGATGGACATTTTTTCTGGGGTTCAAGGTCATCATATTCTCAGAGAGTTACATGGCTCGATCAAGGGAAAAACGCATTGTGATCCATTGTGAAAAGACAAGAGAACTAAGAGAAGAATCCAGGATCATACAGACATTAAATAGTCAAGAATGGGAAGGCCCAGTAAAGATGGCTAAAAAACCAGGAGAGGCAAGCCAAGGTTAAGATGGAAGCAGTTTTACATTAATATATGCTGGGTATGTGTCACCTCAATGATCTCAGCCTGTGGATACAAACTTGATTACATTAATTTCCAAACTTCACATATGTATAATTGCTATCAATACCCTTCCCTTAAGTCTTCTTATTCTACAAACTTTTTAAGAGAATATTGCTCCTTTGCTTCCTCTCAATTACCCAACACCCAAAGAACAAAATCCTAAATAAGTTACAAGGACTACGTTTCATTTATTCTTCTGTCTGGTGAAGCCACATTCTCCTCCATACAAAAATGAGGCATATGATAGCAGCAAGGACTGCTAGTTGTACTTTGATATCTTTTTTGTTTGTTTGCTTGCTTTCCCAGGCCACCCGGAATGAAAACTACATAATCTAGCTTTCCTTGATTAGATTCTAGTAATAGGCTATGAGTAGAAGTAGTACATAAAACTATCAAGATATTCCCTTTTCCTTCTTTCCCTTCTTCTAGCTGGTTAGAATGCTGGAATTAGAGAAGTCTTCATGGACCACAGGTGAACACAGGAATAAAGAAGCCAAAGGGATTGATATCTAGATGTACTTTGCAGCATTTCTTATAATGAAGGCTGGTGGGAGTGACGTCAGTAGATAGCTCACAACTCTCAACCCCTTCAAATGCAGAGAGCCACCTTGATCAAGGTCACAGCCATTCCAATGACCATTTCAGCCTAATTCAAGAAAGCTTGAGGGATTGGCCATGGCTATCACAGCTTGACTTTTCCCTCTGTTCACTCTTCCTCTTCCTCAAACCAACCAAATGGGCTTTTGTGGGGTTGCTTTTCAGGCTGCAGTGCTCTTCCTCCACATATTCAAGGAGCTAAACTCCTTCCTGTTCTTCTTGTCTTTGTTCAAAACTCACCATCTCCAATGGTGGCTCATTGGAAGGTGTCGGCCTGAGAACCCAAAGGTCGCTGGTTCAATTCACAGCCAGGGCACATATCCAGGTTGCAAGCCAGGTCTCCAGCCAGGTCCTTAGCTGGAGGCAGGTGAAAGGCAACCACACATTGATGTTTCTCTCCCTCTCTGCCTCTCTCCCTTCCCCTCTCTCTAAAAATAAATAAAATCTTTAAAAAACAAACAAACAAAAAACTCACCATCTCAATGAGCCTTGCTCTGACTACCCAACTTAATCCTGCAGACCATCTGCCTCACCAACACTACTGATTCTCCTTATTCTGCTCTACTTTTTCTTTTTTCTTATACCTATCACTCTTCAACATGCTATATCAATTACTTTTTGTGTTTGTGTTTCTTTTCTCTCTGACTCAGGAGGATATAATGTCCCTGTAGTATGAGGACAGGAATCATGGTTTTGAACCTTGATGCATCCCATGCACATACAACAATGCTTGGTACATAGTAGACATTCAGTAAACGTTGGTTGAATGAGTGAATAAGTGAATAATGTTCAAGGAGAATTTTGCAGATATTCAGGACCCTCAATTCCAAAAAATAGCTTGCAAATAATTCTTTGGTAGTAGATTCACTAACTATTATACATTCTACATTATCTAAGAAGAAACAATCAGTTATGTATATTTACGGAGTACCCTAAACTACTCCTTTTATAGTTTATATTCATTAGCATTTTTACACACATACACATCGCTAAATTTTATGATGTCTTATTTCCCAGGTAAGCTCTGTGATTTCTGCTTCCAAGAGATAGCCATTTAAAAGAGTGATGTTCCCTAGAATAGGAAACTTTGAGAAAGCAAATCTGAAATTCTCAAGTGTGATGATCCAGAACAGCTGGCTGGGTTACATGACAGGGTACAGTTACTCCTAACAGGAACTGTCTGTTCTCAAGCACAATTCCTTGCAACTGAGTCATTGGAAACTTTGTTTTGTTTTCTATTAGTAGCGTCTGAAACAGGTCAGTATTTGTAAGAGTTCAGGAGGTTTCTTTTGAAGTCAGCACTCCAATAAAACATGAACTAGATCAACTCAGCAGCCATGGAGTTAGCCTGAGGACTTATCTCTGTAGCTCTGAACTCTCAGGGGGGCTTTCCTCTTCTGGACAAGTTCCCACTTTTTTTTTTTTTTTTTTTTTTTTTTTTACTATTAGTCCTAAGAGTTAGTAAAGGTTATCTAAATGTCATCTTGTGAATTAGGAAGGCAGTCATGAGATCATGATTGAGCGTAATTCCAACCAATGACTTTTTAATTAAAAAAAAAAAACAAAGAAAATAACTTAATAATACTTGTGGAAAGGATCATTGGGCTATGAATAAAACAGCTATTTTATTTATTAACTAATTATTAGTTATCAATAAGGGTTAGTTGCAGTACAGATGATGATTATATCACTACTTTTGTTTTGGGGGTATGTTAATAATTTCAAAAGGATATATACTACATCACTGAAGTTCTTCTATTGTTACCTCTGAAGCAATGTTGTGCTTAATCTATCTACACCTCACTCATTCAGACTCTGTGAAACGAGAAGAATTTAGAATGTAATTTAAAAACATTAGACTTAAGCTCCAAATGGAGTCTCTTTTTGAGCAACTTTTCTATCCCTGGCAGCAAATAATAAAGATTCATTAAGAGAAAGATTGTCATCTTTAAAAATGTATCAAGAATCAAGTTTTTAAAACCTTAATACACCTCATTTTGATCATTTCACCAGCCTCCAACTTGTTTCAATGAAATGGTTATTATCATCAGAAAACCAGTGGAGGGAAACAGTGCAAGCCGTATTTTGTTTCTTGTGGTTATCTCTCAGTTAGAACCTCAGGGAAGCGTCTATTGCTTCTTCCATCTACCATCTCCTGGTAGCTTGATATTGGTTTCTCACTCTTTGGCATGTAATACAGGCTTTACTTATTCCTTGGCCCCAGTAACCAGTTTTCCTCATGAATAGTAAATAGCTCTTTGGCCTATTCATTAGAAACATATTGCTACTCACAAACCAGCTTCCAGAGTATTCCTAAAATGGATGTGTGTTGCACTGCTCAGATCCACCCTTAAGACTAAGACACTCATTTCCCTAGTTGCAGGAGTGTTGGCTGCTGAGGGCCCACAGCTGAGTTTCTCCTCACAGATTGCTCACCACCAAAGGAAACTGCTTATCCAAGTTTCACTTCCTCCACCCTCAAGGGCACCCATATGCAAAAAGTGAACCATATGCAGGATACAATTGCCTCCTTATGTCAACTTGAGACAAGTTTCAAAGAACATCCTAGCTCTAAAGCTACTCATGAAATTGACAGAAGCCTTTGTTGTCACTGCCTTACAGTTCAGCTCCTCTGCCCAGTCCTACTTCTTTACCATCCCAAAGGTGTTGATCGCAAGGCCACTTTACATTAAACTTTCCACATGCTAATCTCCATTTCAGAATCTGCTTCCCAGGAAGCCTAATATGTGAGAATTCTTTCTGTCCTAATCAAAGCCCTACTTTCTGTTTTTGTTTAATAATCCTAAGTTTTGATAGTGACCTGTATATTAGTCATGGTAGACTAAATTCTGAAAGAAAGAATCCCAAAATATTAGTGACTTACTGCAACAAAAATATTCTTCTTACTCATTTCATGGTTGATCGAAGTTCAATAGAAAGAGGAGCAGTCATCTAGGAGTCCAAACTCCATCCAGCTTTTAGCTCCACCCTTTTTTAGGAGTCTTGTTTTGCCCCTGAGTAATAAGGAAAGAACATGAGAAAAATTCATGAAAGGTTTATTAACATGAAAGGGTACACATCAATTCTACTAGCATTCTGTTGGTCAGTACTCAGTCATACGGCCACATTAAGTCAAGGAAGGCTGATGATCACTAGCAGTCTCTGCCACTCATTTATATGATTTTCAAATCCCCCCTTTTCAATAAAGGTGAGATTTTTGTTTCACCAGTTATTAACTACCAAAAATTCTACCTTTATTAAAGATTAAAAATAGTCATGATCGCACCTTTAATAAAAGTCAATGTAGGTTTTGTGTGTATCTTTAATAAGGGCTATTTATTCATGTTTTAAATTAATTTTTGAGAGAGAGAAACATCAATTTGTTGTTCCACTTACTTATGCATTCATTGGTTGCTTTTTGTATGTGTGTGTGCCCTGACTACAGATGGAAGCTAAAGCCTTGGCATATCAGGTCAATGCTCTAATTCACTGAGCTCCTCAGACATAAGGGCTAATAAATAAGGGTTTTTATTTTTTCTTATATTTAATCTTTATTGTATTTTTTTACATTACTTTTTACTACCCTTACACCCCCTCACCCCTAGAAATCACTGTGGTCCATGTTCAAGAGTCCTTCTCCTTTTTGCTCAATCCTTCCACCCACTCTTCCCTCAAGTACCTGTTCTCCATTTATGAGTTTGTCCCCATTTAGTGCAGTTTGTTCATTAGATTCCATATACCAGAGAAATCATATAGTAATTGTCTTTCTCTGACTGGATTATTTCACTTAGCATAATGTTTCACTTAGCACATCCATACTATTGCAAAGGGTAAATTTTTCTTTTTTCTTTTTTTTATGGCTGCATAGTATTTCATTGTGTAAATATCCCATAGTTTAATCCACTCACCTACTGATGGACACTTGGGCTACTTCCATATCTTGGTGATTATAAGTAATCATGCAATGAACATAGTAGTGCTTATGTTCTTTCTAATTAGTATTTTGAGTTCCTTTGGGTATATTACCAGAAGTGAGATGGCTGGGTCAAAAGGCAGATTCATTTAAAACTTTTTGAAGTATCTCCATACTGCTTTCCACAGTGGCTGCACAGTCTGCATTCCCACCAACAGTGCAAAAGTGTTCCCTTTTCTCCACGTCCTCTCCAGACTTGTTGTTTATTAATTTATTGATGATAGTCATTCTGACAGGTGTAAGATGGTATCTCATTGTGGTTTTAATTTGCATTTCTCTGATGATTAGTGACATTGACCATCTTTTCATATGTTTATTGGACATCTGTATGTCCTCCTTGGAGAAGTGTCTATTCATGTCCTTTACCCATTTTTAATTGGGTTGTTTATTTTTTTGGTGTTGAGTTTTGTAAATATTTTCTAAATTTTGGATATTAATCCCTTATCAAATGTATTATCCCAGCCTATGGGAGGTCTTTTTATTTTGTTGATTATTTCATTTGATGTGCAAAATTCTTTTAGTTTGATGTAGTCCCATTTGCTTTTGGTTTATTTGTTTCCTTTGCTTAAGGAGATAATCAGATAAAATATTGCTGTGAGTAATGTCTGAATTTTGCTGTTTTCTCCTAAGATTTATTTGGCTTCAGGCCTAATATTTAAGTCTATGATCCATTTTGAATTTATTCTTGTGTGTGGTATAGGAAGGTGCTCTAGCTTCATTTTTCTGCAAGTATCTGTCCAATTTTCCCAACACCATTGATTACACTATCTTTAGCCCATTGTATGTGTTTGCTCCCTCTGTCGAAAATTAATTGACTATAAAAGTATGGGTTTATTTCTGGGCTCTCTACCTATTCCATTATCTATGTGTCTGTTTTTATGCCAGTACCATGCTATTTTGATTACTATGGCCTACTTAGTTTGATATCAGGTAGCATAATTCCTCCAATTTTGTTCGCCTTTTTCAGCATCACTGTTGCTATGTAGGGCCTTTTGTGGTTTCATATAAATTTTTGAAATATTTGACCTAGTTCAGTGAAATATGTCATTGGAATCTTGATAGGAATTGCACTGAACCTATTGATTGTTTTTGGTAGTATGGACATTTCAATGATGTTGATTCTTCCTATCCATGAACATGGTGTTGTACTTCCATTTATTTGTATCTTCTTCAATTTCTTTCTTCAGTGTCTTACAATTTTCTGAGTACAGGTCTTTTACGTTGTTGGTTAGGTTTATTCCTAGGTATTTTGTTCTTTTTGAAATAATTGTGAATGGGATTGTTAATTTCCATTTCTGTTAGTTTGTTATTGGCATGTAAAAATGCAACTGATTTCTGAATATTAATTTTGTATCTTGCTACATTACTGAATTCATTTATCAGTTCCAGTAATTTCTTGGTGGAATCTTTGGTGTTCTCTATGTACAGTATCATGTTACCTACAAATAAAGACAGTTTTACTACACCCTTTCCAATTTGGATGCCTTTTGTTTCTTCTTGTCTGATTGCTGCAGCTAGATCTTCCAGTACTATGTTGAATAAGAGAGGGGAAAGTGGACATCCCTTTCTTATTCCTGATCTTAAGGGGAACACTTGTAGTATTTGCCCATTGAATATGATGCTGGCATTGGGTTTGTTGTATATAGCTTTTATTGTTTTTATATATGTTCCCTCTATTCCCACTTTGCTGAGAGTTTTTATCATAAATAAGTGCTGGGGTTTATCAATTGATTTTTCAGCATCTATTGATATAGTCATGTGACATGAAACAAAACCTTCATTTTGTTTATGTAGTGAATCACAGTTATTGATTTGCAAATATTGTACCAACCTTACATTCTCAGAAGAAATGCCACTTGATCATGGTGTATGATCTTTTTGAGGCATTGTCTTCTCTGATTTGTCCTGATTTGGTTTTGGAAGATTGTATATTTCTAAGAATTTATCTATTTCAGCCAGGTTGTCCAATTTGTTGGCATATAGTTGATTATAATATTTTCTTATAACCCTTTGTATTTCTTTAGTGTCAGTTGTTATTTCTTCTCTTTCATTTCTAATTTTATTTATTTGGGCCCTTTCTCTTTCTTTCTTTTTTTTTTTCTTTTAATTTTATTGTTGTTGTATTACATCCATCCCTTTTTTGCTCCCCTCTGTCCCCCTCCCCACCCACCCTTTCCCCCCAAAGTCAATCCCACCTGTTGTCCATGTCCATGCCCTTTCTCTTTCTTGATGAGTCTGGTTAAAGGTTTGTTGATTTTATTTATTTTCCAAGAACCATCTCTTGGATTCATTTATCTTTTGCATTGTTTTTTAGACTCTATCTTGCTTATCTCTGCCCTGGTCTTTATTATTTCCTTTTTTCTACTCTCTTTGGGCATTGTTTGTTGTTGTTTTTCAAGCTCCTTTCTTTAAGTGTGAAGTTATATAGTTTACTTGAGCTCTTTCCTTTTTTTTTTTTTTTTTTTTTTTTTTTTTTTTTTTTTTTTTTTTTTTTTTTTTTTTTTTTTTTTTTTTTTTTTTTTTTTTTTTTTTTTTTTTTTTTTTTTTTTTTTTTTTTTTTTTTTTTTTTTTTTTTTTTTTTTTTTTTTTTTTTTTTTTTTTTTTTTTTTTTTTTTTTTTTTTTTTTTTTTTTTTT
>PVIW01008092.1:0-17897 GCA_004026585.1 Noctilio leporinus | reverse complement strand
TCCAGCTACAGACCTGACTGGAGACCTGGCTTGCAACCTGGTTATGTGCCTTGGCTGGGGAGTCAAACCGGTGACCTTTGGGTTCATAGGCTGGCACCTTATCCACTGTGCCTCCAGCCAGGGTCTTTCTTATTTTTTTAAGATTGGCCTGCATTGCTATGAATTTCTCTCTTAGGATTGTTTTCCCAGTGTCCCAATTTCAGGTTGTTGTGTCTTCATTTTCATTAGTTTCAAGGTATCTGTTAATTTCTTCCTTGATTCATTGTTGACCTATTCATTGTTTAATAACGTGTTATTCAGCTTCCATGTCTTTGCATGTTTTTCAGTGTTCTTGTGATTGATTTCTGGTTTCATAGCATTATGGTCAGAGAAGAGGCTTGATATGACTTCAGTCTTCTTAAATTTATCAAAACTTGTTTTGTGTCCAAACTTGTGGTCTATCCCAGAAAATGTTTTGTGTGCAATTGAAAACTGTGTGTATTCTGTTGCTTTGGGGTGAAATGCTCTGATGATATCCATTAAATCTATTTGATCTAGTGTGTCATTTAAGGCCACCAATTTCATGTTGATTTCTTGCCTGGAAGATATATCCATTGAAGTCAATGGTGTATTAAAGTTCTCAACTATGACTACATTTCTGTGAATCTTTCCATTTATTTCCATCAAGATTTGCTTTACATATTTAGGTGCTTCTATGTTGGGTGTATACATGTTTATTAGGTTTATAACCTCTTGTTGGATTGTTCCCTTTATCATTATGTAGTGTCCTTCTTTACCTCTTACTATAGCCTTGGTTTTAAAGCCTATTTTATCAGATATAAGTACTGTTAACCCAGTTTTTTTCCTCTCCATTTGTATGAAATATTTTTTTCTATCCTTTTACTTTTAGTCTGGGTGTATCTTTAGATCTGAGATGGGTCTGTTGGAGGCAACATATATATGGGTCTTGTTTTCTTATCTATTCAGCTACCCTATGTCTGTTGGGTGGAGCATTTAAGCCATTTATATAAGGGATTTTTAAAAAGAAAACCATGATATCATTATTATATCCAATAAAATTGATAAGTACTTAATATATCTAAAATTCAGTATGTGTACACTTCCTCTGATAGTACCTCAAAGTTTTTTTCCAAAGTTCTTTGACTTCCTGGACAGTTACTGATAGTTAGGTCAGAGTTGCTGCAGTTGGCCATGTCAATGCTTCACCTAAACCTTCCCTAAAACTTCTGCAGATTGATTTACTCCTTCTCTTGGAATTGCTCTGACTTTGTCACAATTATAGCCAGGCTATTTTCAAAGCCATAAACTAAACATTCTTGGATTCTCTGCGACTAGATGGTAGATGGTGCTTTCTTTCTTTTTTCTACAGATAGTCTTCATCCATTTTCTTAGTAATCACCCTTTTAACAATGGGACTGGCTAGCCCTTCAGCAGCAACTCATACAATTGCCACAAGGCTCGGGGCCATTTCTGCTACAATCTCTCAGGAGTAATATGATTTACGGAAAACTGCATCTATACTGAGAAAAAAAAAATCACTTCTTTAAAAAGTGTTCTCCAAACATTCAAGTTCAATAATAAAAATATGTTTACTCAAAGACTTGTTTCAAATAACACCCATGTCTTAAGATTATAGTTGGCATCTTATATAAAATTAAGTTGATTTCAAAATGAAAAGTTAAATACTTTATTTTTTTATATCTTAAAATGTAACACAAATACTTCTTAGCAAGAGTTTAAAAAATAAATTAAAATTACTCATCCAAACTTCTTTACATCTTTAATCCTGCCTCTCCTAGTACTCAATTACATGGTGAAATAAAACTTAATAGATTTCTGAAAATATTTCTAGAAGCTGAATTGTAATATCTACTAATGAAACTATCTTAAACTCTACTAAAAATCCTATATGCCCATGGAAATTTGCACCCCAGTGATTTTAATTTCTGCTATAAACTCTATCAAAGCAAAACTCAAACTCTATTTTGAAATACATTTTTCTTTACATGACATATGATGTTGCAGAGCTCATGATACTGACTCTGTAAGTGCCTTGTCAATTGTACCTATATTCGGATTTTTGGTTGCAGATAGCAGAAACTCAATTGCTATCTACTTGAAATGAACTTATGGATTATGTTGTAGAAAAATACATAGGTATATCTAACTACAGATAACCTTTTATTTAGCTCAGGAGCTCAAGAATTAGGAATAAGTACCCAGTTTCTCTCCCTCAAATCTCTGACTCTGCTCTTTCAATTTTGACTCTATCTTCACTAGGCCTTCTTTGTGGTCACAAGTATGGTTGTCAACAGCTTTGGAGCTACCTTCTTCAGTTCCATTTCCTAGCAAAAAAAAAAGTGTGAGTTTGGTTTCCCTACAACTTAAACCTATTCTGAAAATTGAGACTCTTCGCACCTCATTGGCCTCAAGTGGTGTTGGGGCATGTTTCATTTATGAATGAGTCATTGGGTCAGAGAAATGAAATGCACTGAATGGCTTAAGCCAATCAGGACATAGCCTTGGAACTGTTGAAAAAGGGGTGTATTCCACTCAAACCATATGACTGAAAAATTCAAGGTACCTCTAGGACTAGAGAAGAGATTATTGGGAAGATGGCAATAAATGTTCACTACAATCCTAAGTTCAAAATGACTGACTGGAATTTTTATCAAAATAAAATAAAATCAGCTTCAAATAATTTGTCTTTGCTTTGTATATAAAAATTTGAGGTCTGAAAGAGGTTTTAGGTGAAAATTCATTTATTTAATTTTTATTTCTAGTAGGTAATTTCTCCTTTTTCTTTTTAAAAAGATATTATTATTACTATTATTATTATTATTTTAAGATTTTATTCATTATTTTCAGAGAGCTGGAAAAGGAGGGAGGCAAAGAGGGAGAGAAACATCAATGTATGGTTGCCTTTCACCTGTCTCCAGCTATAGACCTGGCTGGAGACCTGACTTGCAATCTGGTTATGTGCCCTGGCTGGGAATTGAACCATTGACTCCTGGGTTTGCAGGCCAATGCCTATCCACTGATCCATCAGCCAGGGCTATTCATTATTTTTAGAGAGAAGGGCAGGCAGGAAAGAAGAAAGGGGGAAAAACATCAATGTATGATTATCTTTCACCTGCCTCCAGCTATTGACCTGGATGGCAACCTGGCTTGTAACCTGAGCAATTTATTCTTGTAAGTATTAAGTGAGATTAGATAGTTTTACATTTAATTTTATTGTTGTTGTATTACATTCATCTCATTTTCCCCCTCTGCTCTCCCCAGATTTAAATTTTATTTTTTTGGTACCACTACTTGGCGCTAATAAACTAGATTAATAGATTCCAACAAAATGTTGTCATCTGAAGTTGTATTCTTTAACAAATTTTTCTAGATCATCAGTTATTTATACACTCTTTGACTTCCATCTTGCCTGGTTCTTGCTTCACAAGCTATGTTTTATAGAGGTATCAATAAAAGACTACTTCCTACTTCATGTATTGTTTACCAGAAAAATTTCAATATCTGGTAATGACAATTCCTCCATTCTTAAAAATCAGAGCATGGTATACAATACTTTACCTTCCATGTTTCATATGTAATCAGTTTCCAGTCTTGATATCTCTATGTCCATCTGTATTTTCTTATTCTCTACAATCCCACTAATTGAAACTTGAATAATTTCACACCTGGATTTCTCATGAGTTTCCTCACTGATTGTCCTAATGCAAAACTCTTCTTCCTCCAGTCTATTGAACAAAATACCCTCCTGGCCAGTAGCACAGGGGGTAAGGTGCCAGCCTGTGAACCCAAAGGTCGCCGGTTCGATTCCCCAGCCAGGGCACGTAACAAGGTTGCAAACCAGGTCTCCAGTCAGATCTGTGGCTGGAGTCAGGTGAAAGGCAACCATACATTGATGTCTCTCTCCCTCTCTGCCTCTCTTCCTTCCCCTCTTTCTAGAAATAATGAAATGAAATCTTTTTAAAAAATTAAAACATAAACAAAATACCTTACTAATATTCTTTAAATAATTATAGCAACTATTTATCAAAGCATTTGTGCCAAGTGCTTTGTAGCACATACCTCATTTTATTTAATGATTACAAAAACTCTATGACAAAGGTATTATCCCCACTTTATAGAAGAGAAAATTGAGACTTAGGATAGTTAGTAATATGACCAAGGATACATATGTATAAGAAGCAGCAAAACTAATATTTGAAACGAGGTCAATTATACTTCAAAGCCTGTGTTTCCATTACATTATGATGCTGCTAGATGATTTCCTGTCATGCCAGTTCTGAAAGGAGTTTGCTACTGATGACTCTACCAAGGATCAACATCTCTGCATGTCTTTCAAAGCCTGCATAAAAATTTTTCTAGTTACTTTTAAGATACACATTGCTCATTAGATATGTTTCTTCAGCCTCCTGTAAGCTGGTTCATACACTTTGAGAAAAAAATATTTATTATAAAAATAATATATGCTAAAATAAAGAGATACACATTGGTAGTTACAGAATATCAGGGTGGTGTTAAGAATAAAGGAAATGGAGAAACCAAAGAACTTATATGCGTGACACATGGACATGAACTAAGGGGGGCATCGCTGAAGGGAATGGCAGGGTATCAGAGGGAGGAGGGCAAAGTAGGGAAATGGGGGCAACTGTAATAGCAAAATCAATAAAATGTATTTTTTAAATAATACATGCTAACTTAAAGGTCAAGAAACATAAAAGTGGCTAATGTAGAAAATGGAAGTCTGCCATATTTGAGTGAGCATTAGTAATGAAATACAGGTCATAGAGGTCTAGTTGCATACACTATTTTAATTTCTTTTTAAATAACTGTTATTTTTACATTTTAACTAGGCTGTCTTGCCATGGAAAAACTTCTCTACTTATGATTTTCCTTACCTTGTTTCCTTTCTTTTCTGCTGCCTGCCTATTTAGATTTCAGTCATCTCTCAGGGCCTAGCTTAAGTCACACGTCTTGGAACCCTATTTCCTTTTTAGAATACAACTTCTTCAATACCTATAAACAAAACATACAAATTTTTAAAAAATTTACCACCAGTAAATCTTCTCTGACTGCTCTTCCCTCATTGAATCTCCTCTACTTTCCACTTAGAGCCTATACCACACAATTAGCATTTATTTAACTATGTGTTATTTGTGCTGTCTGTAAGAGTAGGTTACAAAGATGTGGGTGTAATTGTATTATGGAAACATGAGTTATGGTGTGGACTTATAGTCAGGACATGATGATGAGTGCAAGAGAGGCATGAATTAATAGCTAGCATTGGGAAATTACAGAAATTGGGTTATAAATTTATGGAGCGGAGGCCCAAAGCAAGTACTGAGGCAGAGTTTGCACATGAGCCTAAGTTCAGAACTAGACAGTATGTAAAAGCCAAGAATTTGGTTAAAGATTTTGAAGTCTATAGGAATGAATGAGAGTATATCAGTGCATGAATTAGTAATAAAAACAATGATGATATACTATGTTCAGTTTAAATAGTGTGTGAAAGAATGTATAACATCAAAAACATCAAAACAACATAAATATTGCTGTATTTTACCAAAATAATAAATGTGATTACCTTTGGCTTAAAAATCCCACTTATAAGTTATTCTAAAGAAATATTCACACACTGCCTTGGCTGGTGGCACAGTGGATAAGGCACTGGCCTGCGAACCCAAAGGTCGCTGGTTCGATTCCCAGCCAGGGGAATAACCAGCCAGCCTGGTTATTCCACATAACCAGGTTGCAAGCCAGGTCTCCAGCCAGGTCCACAGCGGGAGGCAGGTGAAAGGCAACCATACATTGATCTCTCTCTCTCTCTCTCTCTCAAAAAAAAAAAAAAAAAAAAATTCACACAACTGTATAAAATGTACATGTTTGATATTGTTGACAAGAGCAAGAGATAAAATGGAAACAACTCAAATATCCATCTCAATGTTTGCTTACACTTCCCTCTTTCATTTACACCCATAGTAGCAATAACTGGCTTTTAAAAGAGAGCTCGATCTATGAACACTGGCAGTGAAAGAGGTCCAAAGTATATTTTAAAAATTAAAAGAAACTGTAAGAATAGTGTGTGCAGCATTTTTACTTAAAATATAAATTATACAGGTATAATTATACATTTTTAATGAAATTAAAAGAAACATTTCCCAAAACATCTGAGTTACTACTCAAATTACTGAAAAATTGGTACAAAGAGAAACCTCTAACTTCCTACATTTGAAAAGAATTAAACATGTAAATTAAAATTAAGTAACCATTATTTTAATAACTGTAAAGATTAGAAATATCTTCCTGTAGATAATAATGGAATATGACACCATATTCTATATTTCTTTTTAAGTATTTTTCTTTGATTATGTGATCACAGTTGTCGCAAAACTTCCCCCTTCGTCCCCCTCTATCCAGTTCCTCCCTTCCCTCCAGCTATGCTATCTCCCCACCTTAATTCATGTCCATGGGTTGTGCATGTAAGTTCTTTAGCTTCTCCATTTCCTATACTATTCTTAACATCTCCCCTGTCTACTTTTTACCTACCAATTATGCTTTTTAATCCCTGTACCTGGAGACTTCCAGCCAAGATGGAGGTGTAGGTAGACATACTTCACCTCCTCACGCAACCGTGGAGAAGGATTACAACTAACCTTAAAACAAAAAACAACTGAAACTGCCAGAAAATTTAACTGTATGAAGGCCAACACCCAAAGATTTAAAGAAGAAATACTCATCCAGATGGGTAGGAGAGGTGGAGATGAGGAACCGAGGGAGAAATAATGCGGTGTGGTGGGGAAGAGGCAGTGGTGACGAAGGCAGCAGCTGTGGCTGGAGGAATGGGCAGTCCATCATTCACGTGTGGCAGCTAAAAGCTGGGAGAGACACCTGGGGAGCGATCCCAGCCCCAGGCCAGATGGCACAGTCCAGGGTTCCAGCATTGAGAAAATAAAGCCTCATAGATCTGGCTGTGAAAACCAGTGCGGCAGCAGAAGAAACTGCCTTTCTCTCAGGAGAGCCCATGTAGAGGGCTCCCAAGGTCCTAGAAAGTACACAAACCCACCCACTCTGGGAATCACCACCACTAGGGCAAGAACTAAGGGCTGCCCGTCTCAAACAGGAAATGGGTGAAGTGACTGGAAAAGGGGCAAGTGCTGAGCCAGTGCATTGTTCCCTCTCTGACCCCTCCCCCACATACAATGCCACAAAGAAATGAAACAAATCACCTTGCACTGACAACTAACTAAGGCTCCACCCCTGATAATATAACAGGTGCCAGTTCTACCTAATACATAGAAACAAAAATAGGAAGTCTGCCAAATTGAGAAGATAGAGAAATATGGCCCAAATGAAAGAACAGATCAAAACTCCAGAAAAAGAACAGAGTGAAACGAAGATAGCCAACCTATCAGATACAGAGTTCAAAACACTGGTAATAAGGTTGCTCAGAGAACTCACTGAGTACAGCAAATCCATAAGGAAGAAATGAAGACTACGCTAAGTGAAATAAATAAAAATCCACAGGGAACCAATAGTAAAGGAAAGGAAGCCAGAATTCAAATCAATGAATTGGGTCATAAGGAAAAAATAAACCAGTACAGAATAAAGAAACAAGAATTCAAAAAACAAGGAGAGAATAAGAAGACTCTTGAACATCTCCAAAAGTGCCAACATCTGAATCATCAGGATGCCAGAGGAAGAATAGGAAGAGCAAGAAATTGAAAACTGATTTGAAAAAATAATGAAAGCAAATTCCCTAATTTAGTGAAGAAAATAGTCACACAAGTCCAGGAAGCACAGAGCATCCCAAATAAGTTGGACCCAAAGAGGGCCAGACCAAGACAAATCATAATTAAAATGCTGAAGGTCAAAGATAAAGAGAGAATCTTAAAAGCAGCAAGAGAAAAGAAGAGTTACTTACAAAGGGGTTCCCATAAGACCATCAGCTGATTTCTCAAAAGAAACTTTTTAGGCAAGGGGCTAGCAAGAAGTATTCAAAGTGATGAAAAGCAAGGACCTACAACCAAAATTACTCTATCCAGCAAAGCTCATTTAGAATTGAAGGATAGATAAAGTGCTTCCCAGACAGAGTAAAGCTGAAGGAGTTATTATCATCAACCCATTTTTACATGAAATTTAAAGGGACTTATTTAAGAAAAAGAAGATCAATGCTATGAGCAGTAAAATGACAACAAACTCACAATTATCAACAACTGAATCTAAAAAACAAGTAGAATCTAAGCATACAAGTAGAACAGGAACAGAATCATAGGCATGGTGAGCATATGGAAGGTTATCAGCTGGGAGGTGGTAGGGAGAGAATGGGGGGAAAAGTACATGTAATAATGGTTTGGTGGTGATGAACTCCTTTAGGTTCACCTTGTCTGGAAGCACTTCATCTCTCCTTCCATTCTAAATAATAGCTTTGCTGGATAGAGTAATCTAAA
Organism: Noctilio leporinus; assembly: GCA_004026585.1. Classification (NCBI taxonomy): domain Eukaryota; kingdom Metazoa; phylum Chordata; class Mammalia; order Chiroptera; family Noctilionidae; genus Noctilio; species Noctilio leporinus. The sequence continues at coordinate 9,435 of PVIW01008092.1, read as the reverse complement.
TTGTAGGACCTTGCTTTTCATAATCTTAAAAGCTTTGTACATTAGCTCTTTACCAATAGCTTGCCATTAATATAATACAACACTATCAAATAGTATAAGTGAAAGTATACTATAAGTTTGATAAATATACTATCAAAAAGTATGTTAGTGAAAGAATTACAATGACGAATATGGACTAGGAAAATAATATCTATTCGGTACCCAGCCCCTAAGTGGCCAATGCACAGAAAATATTTAATAATGGGAATTTAAGAATATTCAATCATTTTGAATTAGTTCGTTGTACATACAGCTCAATTTCCTAACGAGTTTTTTAAAAAATATTTATTTATTTATTATTTTTAGAGAGAGGGAAAGGGAGAGAGTCGGAGAGGGGGAGAGATATTGATGTATGGTTGCCTTTCACCTGTCTCGAGACCTGGCCTGGAGACCTGGCTTGCAACCTGGTTATGTGCCCTGGCTGGGGAATCGAACCAGTGATCTTTGGGTTCTTAGGCCGGTGCTTTTTCCACTGTGCCAACAGCCAGGGCAATACTGATGAGTTTTTAAAAATGGATCACATTGAGTTCCCTCCTAGAGATTTTAAACCCTTAGGCCTTCAGTAGGGCTGGTGCTTCTACAGTTGTTTTACATCTTTCTTAGGTGCTTCTAATGATCATGGTTGGAGGAGAATCACCCTGACAGGACATTACATATTAGATTGGGTAGAATAAGCTTCATAAAGGACTCTAGCTGTGCCTTGCCAGACAGAAAGTCTTTAAAACAGAAGAAAAGACAAGGGCAACTAATTCATTTACTATACAAGCAGAAACTGAGGCAGAAAAGGTTGGCGAGAGAATTCAAAGAATTCAAGACAGATAAAGATGGTAATGTCCATTGAATGAGATAATTAGAAGGGAATTGTTTACTTTTTTTTTCTTTTAATTTAATTTTATTGTTGTATTACATCCATTTCCCCTTTTTCCTCCCCTCTGTCCCCTTAATTGTTTACTTTTAAAAATACAATTCAGTAGAGGATTGAATCCAAATTTTGCGGTTAGAAAATGACTGAATTATGGGGAATCAAGGCAGTGGTTATTCAAAGCACTCATTTGAGAATTTGACAGGGGAGGGAAAATAAAAATAGAACACAATTTAAATAGGAATGGAAGGATCAAGGAGCCTAAGCATGTTTGTAGGCAGTGGAGTAAAATCTAGTGGAGAAGAAAAGACTGGAATTTTAGAAATGGCAAATTGCTATGTGTTATCCACCAAGTATTTTTAATGTATTTAAGAACTAACATAAGTTACAGTGAAAATACTGCAGTTTAATTAGAATTAAAATCTGAGTAAATTAAGTGAAATTGGGAATCACTGACGCCTAAAAAGCCTTTAAAAAGAGTCCAGGGCAGAACGTGAACAATAAAGTCAAAGAAAGTTTCTGCCAACCCTACACATTTTCTCCACCTGACCCTTAATCCACAAATTTTGTGGAAATAATTGGCAATAGATGCAAGTATTGAATGAAAAATTTCAATAAGAAGATGTAGATAAATACTTTTAATCTGAGTTACAACTAGATTCAAGTTGTTCCTCTGCTCTTCACCAAAGGATTAGATAACTGGTTAAGGATAGTTTTGCTTTGTTTTCAATAGGCACTATACTTTATAAATGTCAAAGCACTATCACAATTTATTATTTGACCCTAAGAAAAACTTTCTACAGCTGAGAGATTAGAAGATATTTTTCCAGGATGTTCAAATAAATAATGCAGATTTGGAGCAGTTTAACAGGTTAATTCATTGAAAAAATGTACCAAAAAACTTAAGCCTTTTGGGTATGAGCTATAATGGAAAGATTTTTGTATTTGACAGGTTGCATGTCTCATGCATTTTTATGGAGCACAATGTACATAATTTAAAAATAGTTTTGTATATGGATTAAAGGTTAAGGCTTCTTAATTATATAACCCAAAGCATGTAATGGACATGTAAGCAATCATGATAAAACATTTTATGAAGCAATTTAAATTTAATAACTGTGTAGCTTGATTTACTTGCATTCTTTAAAGAATTTGCAAGCAAATAGATGCTTTATACTTCAGTCATAGAGACATCAGAGAATGAGTTCTCTAGACATAAAATTTCTAAGATTATTTTTATTTATTTTTTTATTTATTATTTCCAGAGAGAGGGGAAGAGAGAGCAGCAGAGAGGGAGCAAAACATCAATGTATGGCTGCTTTTCACCTGCCTCCAGCCAAGGAGTTGGCTGGAGATGTGGCTTGCAACCTGGTTATGTGCCATGGCTGGGAATTGAACCAGCAACCTTTGAGTTCACAGGCTGGCGCCTTATCCACTGTGTTTTCAGCCAGGGCAGATTGTTATTCTCAAATTAAAAATATAAAAACTTGATTTGGTCAAATCTTATTTTATTTTATTTATTTTATTTTTTTCAAATCTTATTTTAAAAGAGGTTCTGAGGTGAGATTTACAGTAACATCATTTCTGGGATGTAAAAGAAGTTATTTTCTATGTTGTCTACCCAGTGTTTTCTTCCCGGAGATTATTCTTATTTTAGGATGACTTTATGAAACTGGTCTTTTGACAAGGATGCCTTCAATATGTTCATATTACGATGGCGAGTTAGTATTTTAACTTTTTTAAAAAGAATCTGATTACTTATACTAAGCTGAAAACTCCAGGCATGTGCACGCACATATGCCCTTACAACCTTAACACACAGTATCGAGTTTCCAATTAAAAGAAATTTTAACTGTATTTTCAGTTATTACTACTGTGATATCAACAAATGACTAGAAAAAGTAGTGCCTGAAAAGTGTGTTTCCTCAAATTAAGTTGCAATACTGGAAGCAAAAGTCAGTTTGGAGGTTTTTACACAGCGCCGGGAACAGTTTCCACAGTGCGGGTCCGCGTGGGCTTCCCGCCGGGCGCCCTGGCCTCCCACGTGCAGGAGCGGTCGAACTAGTCAAGTGACTCTGTAAAGGCACATCCCTTAGTGTCAGCCTTAGTTGTCTGCCCTCTGTCCCTGAGTCATAGCTATTGGCTCTATGGGCCTGGGCAAATAAAGTCTTAAGCCTCACAGCAGAGGCAGGACACCAGCAACAGGGGCATCCTAACCCGAACGGTCGAGGCCGCGCCACCCGTTTCTTTCTGAAAGCCCGGGAGACCAGGCAAGGCCAGGAAGAAACGATATTCATTCCGACTTAGGGCGCGTGACACCTCGGAGGTGTTTCTTTCCTTCTTCCATAACCGGATGGGACACCTGGGCTCGGTCGCTTGGGCCAGCCTCCTCTAAGTGGCCATAGAGTTGACACGATCGGGTGAAGGCCTTTCGGTCAGGCCGGCCCCTTGGCCCCGAGTTCCACTGAGAGCCCTGAAAGCACAGGGCCCCGCGTCCATCCTGGCAAAAGCGCCCATCCAGGGGAGTCAGAGACAAGGCACCGGCACGCGGGTTGCGGTTTCCAGACTGCGCGCTGAAATCAAACTCCACGCGGGCTCGGCAGGGGCCGGGCCAGGCGCGCGCTCGCTCCCCAGGCCAGGAAAGCCTCGCCGCCGCCCACTGGATGCGGAGCTGGGCGGGGCCGCCCCGAGGCAGCCGGGAAAGGCGGGCCTGAGAGGAAGAGACGCGGGAGGCGCGCTCTGCGCAGGCGCGCAGCGCCCCGCCTCCCCAGCGTCGGCTTCGGGCGGGTGGTGTGGACCCTCCCACTCTCCCGGGCGCAGCCGGACAACCCGAGCCCTCGCTTCACCCCGACGACGCCGAGGCGTGCGCGTCTCGCCGCCGGCCTGCAGGCCCCTGGCCTCAGCTTGCCTGCCCGCGCTGCTCTCTGCGGCCCCGGCTCGCGTTCACCCTGTCGCCCGGGCCAGCGCGGCCGCGGGCAACCGCTCCCCCTCCCACACCTACCCCGCCCCCTCCCCGCCTTTTCCGCCCTCCCGCCCCCCTCCCTCGACCCGCCGCCGCAGCTCCAGATGAGGTGATGGCAACGGCCAACTTCGGCAAGATCCAGATCGGGATTTACGTGGAGATCAAGCGGAGCGATGGTGAGCCGCGCCGCCGCTCCTGCCGGCCGGGTCCGGCATTCGGATGTGCCCCGTGGGGACGCGGGCGCCGGCCGCCTCATTGATTGCTCTGCCGGGTTGTGGGGGCGGGAAGGCGGCGGCCGCGGCGCTTTTGTGTGTGGCTCGTGCTGGGGAGGCCGGCCTGGGGTCCACCTCGGTGCCGCTGCAGTGCAGGGGGCGGGGAGGGGCGCTGCGGGGGGCTGGGCCGAGGGAAGTAGGCGCGGAAGGCCGCGTGTAGCGGTCCGAGTCTTGAGGGGCGTCGGGCGGGCGCGGTGCAGGGGCCCCTCGCTCCTCCCGCAGCCTCCATTCTCCCCGGGGACTCCAGCCCGGAGGAGGGGGAACGAGGGCAGCGGCTGGGTGAGGGATGTCCTGGCCTCGCGTTTCATTTTCCGGCCTCGCCTGTGCGGGATGGGGCCTGGGAGAGCAGGGATTGCGGTGTTGGCAGAGCCCTGCTGGTGGGGGGCCGCGCCGGAGGGGGAAGGCAGCCGATGGTGGCAGCTGCCCTGCTGGGTGGCTGTCAGGGTTCTTCGCTGTCGCTTCTCGAGCGTGCCCGTGCTAGTCCCTCCTGGGATGAAGGATGCGGGGATGGTCGTGCTCGGCCACGAATGAGGGTGGGGAGCCGGTGAAGGAAGTATTCGAGGAGCTTCGCCGAGGGGATGAGACCGAAAGGGAAGGAGAGGTGAGCCCAGCCCGCGGCAGGCACCCAGAGAGCATGGGGGTGGGCGACTGGATGTTGGTGTTTTCACACCCTCGGGAGAGGTGCCCGAGAGAGGAGTGTGAGGCGAGGTGCAGATACGAGCTTAGAGAGCGAGAAAAAAAAAAGCCTTAGGCTTATGTATGTTTTACACGTCCCTTTTGGAGAAAATGCCTTATGTCACTGTGTTGGGGTGCGGAGTGAGATGCCAGCCAGGCTTGGAAATAATTTATATTTTAAAGGAGAAAACGCGCAGAGAAAGCATTAGAGGTGTGCGGTGTTCTTGACTCCATCTCTATTTTGCCTCTACCTTTAATTTATAGCTTATTATAGTCTGTCCTTGTGGGTAGTGTTGCTATCACATGTACACCCTCTTGGTTTCCACCAAGTTTGACCAAGTTATGTGAAACCAGACCGATTTTTCACCTTACCTGTGTGATATATTGGAAGATCATGTAGTTAATGATTTTTGTCCCTTCATTATATATTATATAATTTGTATTAACAACTGGAAACATCAATACCCTGTATGAGAAAAGATAAATTCTTACCACTTATAGGTTTAGAAGTTACCAATAACACTTGTGGGAAAGAGGTCTTCTTTACTTGAATTAGGGTTTCTTTGTATTCTCTTCAAATTCCTTAAATAATATTGTTAGTGTCATTTTTTAGGTGAATGCAGGTTCACTGTATACCAGCTAAAGTAAGGTTTGCATATAATTAAAAATTTTGGAATGAAATAAAATGTGTGGGTTTTTTTTTCTTTTACATTCCAAGCCTTTAATTATCATTATAGATGTGTAAAATCTATTCAAGAAAGAAAGGAAAACAGTATCATGACATTTGGAAGGTGTGTATATATTTATTTTATTCTTGACCAACATCTTTTTCTTTAAATGTATTGGACTTAAAACAATTTTGGTTCTTTCAGGGTTGTAGGATAGAGGCTTTCAATACCCTTCCAACCATCACCTGCTACCTGTACCAGAACCCCAGGGAGTAAGAGCTTGGTGTTCTTACATAAATACTGGTAACCTAAAATCAGATTTCAGAGCAGTTTGCCCATGAGAAATAATGGAAATCTTTACGGTGTGTATGGTCCTAACCCATTGGCATGTACGTATTGGTGCACCTCAGATGCGTGATGGTATTTGATGGAAGGTGAAAGATTAAGTAGAGCACTTGAAGAGAATGATGATTTGCTTTGGATGGTAGTGTTTCACAGTGGAAATTGATGTCTGGGAGACTCCCCTTAAGTTTTCCCTTTTTCACTTGAAAGAGGCTATTTTGTTTTCTCCCTGCTTTCATAGCAGGTTTGTATTGGGCAAAACACTAGTGGTTATTGTAACAAAAATAAACTTTGTAGTTGGATGAACACTAATGTGATTGTATGATTGCCTGAGACAATGGCAATCACATGAGTGAAGCAGGGCTGCTTCAGGCTGCTATTAACTGGTGACTTGATTGTTTGCTAATGGTGATCCTTGCCCTTGTTTTAGAGCATTCTTCGCCCATCTGTGGGGCTCTTTATTAATAAAACATATTCCAAGGGCAAATAGGTAAACTAAAATGGATTTACTCCTATTTTTCAAGACCCTGCTCAAAACTAATCCCAGTAAATCTTCACTGATTACTAAAACTAGATGGGCTGTTAGCCTAAGAATTCCTACGTCATTCTGTATTACTCATGACACAGCATATTACCTTAAGTATATTAATATTTGGGCTTTTTTAAGATTTAAAGTTTAGGAAAAGGGGGAAGAGGGAGAGAAACATCAATGTGCAAAAGAAACATCAATTGGTTGCCATCCTCAACTGGAGACTGGGCCTGCAATCCAGGGACATGCCCTGACTGGGAATCAAACCAGTGACCTTTCAGTTTGTAGGCCAGTGCTCAATCCACTGAGTCACACCAGCCAGGCTACCCACACTCACTTCAACCAGTGTGTTATGAGACTAAAGTACTAGTAGACTCTTAAATTCTCTGAATTCATCTGTGTATCTATCCCCTGTGTGCTTAGCAGAGTGTAGTTTTTTGAGTATCATTTATTATTGTATTTGGGGTTTTGAAACATTAACCATTCAGATGAACTCTTACCAGGAAGTGAAACCCTCCATCTATGCTTATCCTGTGTTGCTACCTCCCAACTCAGGCCTTTCACATCCCATACAGGCCTTTTAGTTCAAAATCCCCAGAGTTGACTGAAATGGAGTGATCAGCTAAAGTGAATCTGACTTCTTGTGTTCTAAGGTTAGAAATGACAGACGTTAGTTAGGCTTGGACTTCTGAAATTGTTCCCACTGCAGAAGGTACCATAGTGTGAAACGAGATACTTATTTATAGTTTACTTTTTTTTTTCTGAATTTAATCTTTATTATATATTTTTTCCATTATAGTTCATTTCCTTACATGTGTCTTCCAGTTATCCATGTTCAATTCTTTTTTAGAATCTAGTGACTTTAAAAACTAAATTATTAATACAATATTACTGTTGTATGGCAAGATAGTCTTTATTGGGAAATTTTAGACTGCACTGTGAAAACATTTTTTAAATGTTCTGCAGTAGCTGTGACTACCCTTTGGGGACTAGGAGATGAATGAGAAAGGTTTTGAATATTTGGAAGCTGTAATTGAGATGGGATTATTCTTAGGGTCTTTTAGTCACAGTATTGATAGGTGATCTGAAGAGAATCATAGTCTTTTTCAACCAGAAAGATCCTTGGAGTTAATCTAGTTTTCATTTTTATCAATGTGGAAACTCAGTCCCAAGTAGCCCTAAGTGTCTAGTCAAGATTCCTGTAGCTTGTCTTGCATAGCATAGAAACCAGACTATCTATCAAGAATTGTGACAGCAGAGAATTATCTGTTACTCGGGAATCAAATGCAGCTTTCTAGACCCAGTCAAGATGTAGGAAATTGCTTCTCATCCATGGGAAATACCACTAGAGAGAGTAGTTTTATAGAGGTCAACTAAAATGATCTGGTGAAAAGTGGTATGGTATGATAGTGGTGAGAAGGTCACAAAACTAAATATTGTGGAAGGAAAATATTCTTGTTTCTTAATTAAATATTGGTGAAAAAGTGCATTAATAATGCATCTGAAATCCAGAGGAAACTGAAAATTTTAAAGGACTCATGGGGGATTTGTCATGTGGGACAGGCAATCTTTAGAAAAAGTTTATTTTAAATAGTTTGCTTCTCTACTTTGCAGTATTTATTCTTCTGCTAGTTCACCTTTACTGTCATTAAATAAGCTTTTAGAGAATAGACTTTATGAATTTAGGTAATAAAAATAAACCACTAAGCAGTATATTCAGTGGTTCTTTAGGTACAGTTCTATTATTGATGACAGAGTAGGTAGAACGGAGGAATTTGTGGATTAATTATTTCCTTTTACATGAAGACTAACATGATAATGGTTCCATATACGTATTTGTTAGGCCTTCATAGTTTTCCAAAAGGGTTATCCAATGTGATCCTCCCAGAAACTATATGAGGTAAGCAGGGCAGGAATGTGGTAGATTCATTGTGATACAAGTGATTCTGCCATTATACAAGTGATTATTTGCCATGATGACATGAATAATAAAGGGCACAGCCTGGACCAAGACTTAAGTTGTTTTCCCCCTGGCTCTTTCTTTGAAAGTGATGGCAGATGCTTGCTGTTAATGGCATGAAGTTGTGTACTGTGCATACTTTTATTTTGTTTTTGAGATATGAAAGCCCATATAATAAAATCCATTCTACTACTACCACCAAAGAAGCACAGAAAACCTACAATTGATAACATTGCTTAAAAGTTGTCAGTTGCCCAGGCTAGTGTGTCTCAGCTGGAGCATTGTCCCATATTGAAAGGTCATGGTTCGATTTCCAGTCAGAGCAAATGGCTACATTGCAAGTTTGGCCACTGGTTAGGGCATGTTTTCTTTCCTTCTCTCTCTCTCCTTTCCCCTCCCCCTAAGCATGTACTTGGGTGAGAATAAAAACAAAATTGCCAAATTGGTGAGACTAAATTTCATTCTGACTATAAGATTAAGATTCAGCAAAGTAAGCCTTTATAGCTCTCTTCAGTAGTTGCCGCTAGTTGCTTCCAGAATTATCATAAAAAGCTAGGAATCTATATTCATTGCGCAGTCACTTTATTCTTATGACAAAAATTTTGGAACTTTAGGGAAAGGCTATGTGTCAACTTGTTTTATGTGTCATAATTTTTTAAAAAATTTTATTGTTGTTGTATTACATCCATCCCCTTTTTGCTCCCCTCTGTCCTCCTCCCCACCCACCCATTCCTCCGAAAGTCAATCCCACCTGTTGTCCATGTCCATGGTTCCTCTATACTAGGTTCTTCTCTAAGCTGCTCCCCTTCTTTGCCTCTACCTCCCCCCTCCCCCCAACCCCGTTCCCCCTGACCACTGAAGGCCTATTCCTTGTATTCATATACTTGGTTCTGTTTTGCTTGTTGTTAGTCTTGCTCATTATTGTCACGTAATGGGTGAGATCATATGATATTTGTCCTTCACTGACTGGCTTATTTCACTAAGCATAATACTCTCCAGTTCCATCCATGTTGTTGCAAAGGGTACAAGTTCCTTCTTTCTTTCTGCTATATAGAATTCCATTGTGTAAATGTACCAAAGTTTTTTGATCCAATCATCCACTGATGGGCACTTAGGCTGTTTCCAG